>UXSR01005417.1:27283-84520 GCA_900604375.1 Mesocestoides corti | reverse complement strand
CACCACCACCACCACCACCACCACCACCACCACCACCACCACCACCACCACCCGCTTTTGTCATTTGACCTCACAGATGCTTGTTTATTTTACATGTCCGCTCAACTTTCAAAGTTCACACACAACTTTGTTGAACTCTCTGGTAAACGGTCGTGCTTGTCATCTCTGGACTTATTTTCTTCCCGGTTTAACGTGAAACCAGAATATCAATGAACCCAGGTTGGACATTTTTAAGGCATTCCACAAAATCCATTGTCCAAAATTCTAACTATTAACTGGAACAACGCCGAAGCCCGGCTGGACCTTGACGACCAGCCACCTTTCTGGACCAGACCACCCTGAGAGGTAGTCGGCCTCATCCCGTTACCTGAGAAGGCCTTTTCTAAGATAGCCAAGCGTGTGTCATTGTTGATTAAATATGAACGATAAAGCCCGATACCCCTTCAAGGATAGCAATGCAATTCCGTGAATTGGTCAACTTAAAATAGCAGTGCGGCAAGTCACAGTTTATTTTCTCTTAGACCACTCGTTCTTATTTGAGGTTGGTGATTCAGAGTCAGGGGCTGGCAACCTAGGGGCGAAATGTTCTGCTTTAGCTGCGACAGACCACCGATCCCCACTACGTCCCGCAAAGCATGTCAGCGGTTAGGAACTTACAGCAGTCGAAATCACGCCAGTTGTTCCCTTGCTATACTACTCTCGTTGTCAGGACACGTAACTGATATTTTTTATCCACATATTTCGAAACAAAAACTTCACACAATTTTTTAACATTGTTTCCTTTTAGGTGGGGGGAAGTAACAGAAATAAGGGTGTGATAGACAGATTGAAAATTAACGAGTTCTTTTGGATTGATGTGTGTATGCATACGAGCATGTGTACAAGTGATACGTGTGGAGGCACATTGGATGTGAGACACGTTTAACTCGCTCACAGAAAAAAGGGCAACCAAGGGAAAACAAAAAGGCGAGGAGGTCTTATAGTTTTATTTGGGAGTTTGTATTCACCTTCATTCAGGAGGTAACTAAACACACGCGCACACCGCTGGACATCGGGTTAGAAATTAGATAAATATTGTGTCGTCAACTTCATACACACCTTAGTCATGTAATAAAAGACACTAAACAGTGTTTAAGGGACCGGGAGGACAATGGGTAAGTCTTTGTGACTACGCTTTGTCATACCACGAAAACAAAACATTAGACATTTTCTTTGTCGATAGAAAACCTAATCAAAAAGGAGAAAAAAGAAAAATTGGGCTTCGTAAATGAGTTTGTGAAGGTGACGAGGAAATCGTCGCCAATCTAGATTTCTGATAAAATGGTTCGACTTAAAAAATAGCCACGATCAAATCGAAGTGGATTTGAGATGTAGATAGTCAAGGACGCACAGCTGGCTCTATACACCTGTAATGCCTTAAAAAGCATTCTGACCAGGAAGGAAGGCTGAGAGGCGCGCAAACAAACGCATACGCAGACCATCGGGTGCACCAGACGTGCGCGTTCGCTTATCGGGCGCACGCGTATCCTTATCAAAATGTTTAAGAAGGAAGAAAAACAAAAAAAACAAATGAAATTCGGTGGATTGTGGGTAAAGTGCCCCAAGGGTCAATATTTGGCTTTGCTGTAAGGCACAAAGAAAAACAGTAGACGGTGGTGATGAGGGGGCAAATCGAGGTGGCACGGGTTAAGATGACGAGGAAGTGTGTGTGTGTGTGTGCAGTGGAGGGAACAGTCAAGGCAAATCGAAGTCAGGCTGGGTTTGGTTCGCGTTGGTGCATATGCATATGCAGACGTGTCCGCACATTTTACATCGAGTTGGCAAGTTATTTCCATGGCGCGTTGGTTACGGAAAACGTTGCTCCGAAAAACGGCTATTTGTAACCGTACTGGGGAATTTCAATGTCTAGAATTAAAAAAATAAGCCTTAAATGCAACAAATGCCCTGCTACAAGAAAATGTGGCTTTGACGACGATTATAACCAGTACAATGAGGAGTTATATGGCGAATTTCGACGAGGGCTTGAATTTCCTCAAATCAAGATGTTTGCCAAAGCAATTTACTGTAAATCATTAGAAAATGGATGTTTTTGCGTGGTCCCAGTAATCTATCAAGGCAGAGGCCACGCTACCGCTTCGCCCCCACCCCCCCAGCCACTGCGTCGGGTGGACAAAAATCGAACTATGAGGCAAGCTCAGGCGCGTGCAGTCAAGTAAATAAACAGAATCGCACCAATAAACTGAGCACGTTGACTTGAAGGAGTGCTGAGCTAACATTGGTCTCTGTATGGGTAAAGAGCACGGAATAAACTCACACGTTTCCGGATAGTATTGTCCGACCGTACCGACCTGAGCTTGTTGACCCTCCGCTTCCGACTGTCCACCGCTCTCTTGTGCTGCTCCATTATTCTGGGTGACAGAAGACGAAGTCGCTGGAGTCTTTGTAGGCAGGTGTCCCTGCGGCTGCAGTGCGTAGAGGCCCTGCCCGCAGTCGAACATGGGCAGGCCCGACTTGGCGTCGGTGAGGGCCGGCCGCTTCGCAGGGGTGCCTGGCGCCGCCATTGGAGTGACCGCAGCTGCGGCCGCGGCAGCCATCGCTGCCATGTGGGCCGCTGACAGCCCCCCTGCCCCTCCGTTCGCCGCGCCGCTGGCCAACGAGACCGTTGGGGGCACCGCCTTCAGAGCCGCAGCCGTTGCAGCTGCGGCTGCCATTGAATTCAGCTGCGTCGGCGTCAGATAAGGAGAGAGTCCGACGCCCTGCCAAGAGAAACAGAAATCGGTTCGAAGCAATGAAGGGGTCTCGAATGAGATTCGGTTCAATCTAAGATGACTGCTCAGCCCTGTACAGTGGTACACAGGATTCAGAGCAGTGACACTACAGTAAATTTAAAGAAAGCTTTTTTTTAAATACAGTAAGTCAACTCGATTTAAGTCACTGGTAAAAGTTACCAAAGCAAGACGATAAGCCAAGCTGTAAGCCAACAACTTGTTTCTCTTTTCGACGTTGGGAGCATCTCACAGGTATCATGGCAGCCCCTTAACAGTGGAACAGGTAAAAATCATATAGCACAAAAGCAATCACGCTATTTTAGATCACTGAGGAAGCATTTACGGTTATAATTTCCATTGGGAAAGGCCATCGTTCAGTAAACCTACACTGTAAAACTTGGTCGATTTATTCATGCTACCACTATTGGTGGTTAGTGGCTTGCCTCTAATCAAAGACGTGACAGTTAAAAAGGTCTACTTTCATATTGTTAGTAACAACTTAAAGCGTGTAAACCGCAGACGGACATGCATGCACGTGCAAGCGGCAGATTACAACAATACAAGCGCAATTTCAAAACAGAAGGAAAAATTAAAAATGTATCGATATGGGCTGTACCAATTGGGCGGCAGCGGCAGACTGCTCAGCCAGATACTGCGGGTCAAGTTGCAGGTTATAACCGAGGAACGGTGACTGATAGAGCGCAGCAAATACAGGCTCATTTATGCAATTTGCAGGACGTTTTCGAGTGACCTGCTGCGTCGCTTCGCCCGTCGCATAGAGGTTCGCGTAGATGGGGTCGATAACTGCTGATTTTGGTGTGAACACTTGGGCTAGCTGTGCGGATGAGTCGAGGTTGGGTTGTTGTGTTGATGTTGGTGGTGTCGGCGTAGGCTGTGATAACTACTTGTCAGCATGCAGTTGGTAGTGGTTGTGGAAGAGAGGTGCGAGCGGCAGGCAGAGAAGGCGAGGTAGACATGAGGGAGAACAGTAAAGCAAACAGATAACAAAAAGAAAGCCAGTGAGCGTGACAAGCAACGAGTGGGATGTCAATTACATGCGAAAGGCGGGGATAAGGGTGGGGCGGGGTGTGTGCTTGTAAAATAAAAACCAATGAGCATGACGGGGAGTGCCGTATGAATAACCAGCAGTTTAAGCGCTAGTGACTAAAGCACGCTCACTTCAACCCTAGCACTTCACCTCAAACCAGGGCTGTTACTTTTGCTAGTACTAAAGGAGTATCTTTATGTGCACTAAAGCCATTTTTCACACCAAAGTCAAATTATAAACGTACTTCAATCCTAGTTAGGACAGTGGTAGTCCTACAGTCAGGATCCTGATTTAGCCAGCAAATGAAAGAAAGCAGAAAAGTATGCACTGATAAAAGACTAGAATCATGATTTTTTTCTAAAGCCCAAAGAAATAAAGATCTATGCTTTAAGGGACTTCGAATGGCTTGCGCTGCCCAAAATGGTGGGTTTTAAAAGTGCGTTAGATGAACTAGTCTCAAGCCAAACAAATTTTGTAATCAATTAAATCGCTTAAAGAAGCAAATACAAAGTAATGGTGCGCCTTAGGAGACTAGAGGAATTTCGAAGTGGCAAAGTTTAGTTCAGCAGGTGCTTGATATTTGCATTCAGATACAGAACCAAAAATTTTCACTGACGCGTTGCTGGCACGACTAGTGGCGTGTGGGCTGTTACGCAAGGGTAAAATTTCCCAAGCAAAGCACCTTTTGGTACATGATGGGGACTCAAAGTGTGAAGCAAATTAGCTGTGGCTAATTACAATGTAGGCATAAATCTAACAGTTCTAAAGAGTGCACTGCACCTCAGAAGTGAAGACTTCGATTAAAGCCCACGAAAAAGCCATCACCGAAGCACAGCAGTTGTGCACCATTAGCCATGCAAAGTGATCAAGAACCACATATTAGTAAAAAGGTTTGCGTTCAAAATGATCGCATGCGCTAAAACGATTTAAACAGGTAAATGCATGTACCCAGCCAACTTACCAACAAAGAGTATGCAGCTGCCATTCCAGGTGCAGCCAGGTTCAACGATGGCGTGGGCGGATAAAGCAGCTTGCCCTAAGAGGAAGACACATCAATTGAAACCGCGACTCACCCTCTCATCTGCACAAGAGACACTTTTCGACACTCACGCAAGTCGATTGGAATGGAGTGGGATAAATAGTAGACAATATTACTTAACCCCTGGCTGCGAATTTGCAGTTCTCAACACCTTTTGCAAACAAAAACGATTTTAATAGTCTCCTTTTAAGATTTACTTCTGTTGAATGGTAAATCAGGGTTTGTATGACCCAGATTATTTCTTCCTCTTTGAATTTGACACCTATAGGCCCCGTGAACAAAAAAGGTGTATCACCCAGGTCGCTCTGAATCGTGAGAGGAAGCTCGCCTTATCGACTTTGCTTGCTTCGTTGAGGACATAACGGCTGGTCAATCTACGTCCTCCTATACCTGAAGTGAATTCATGCATCAATTAAAACGTCAACTCGCGTCAATATACCATTGCGTGGGTTTGCGAACACCGTCGAAACCACAGATCCCTGTTCGTGTAAATACGCATACACGCTGCGGTTTCGGTTTGAGTGGCTTTTGATTGACCAAATGATAACCAGGTAAATTGATTGGCAAATTGTGTAGTGCAAAGGCGAAGGCGTTGAAAACGTGACATTATGGAAACGAAACCGAGAAATAGCTTGTTTTTTGACCACCGACATACACCGTTCACGAACTAGAAACCAAATTCTAAAACCACGAACCGAGTTCGTATTGCATCCACTGATCTTTCTATGGCTCAGTGACAAATTTTTGGCCTCTTTGAACAAGCGATGCATAAATTTACATAAAATTAAAACGTAATTTAGGGGTACATGGATTTTCCAGGTCACGCAGAATCCAACTTAGTAGCGTAAGACTCCGTGTTAATATTTGGACGGAAAGTGACAAACTGAATGGACATTTGAAAACATTTTTAATTTTTAGATTTTCTACTAGCCCTGTAAGTCAGAAAAATATGAATTTTTTGTAGCAACAGCCTGTCCTATCTCTTCTCAAAGCAGAGGCTTAACACCGACTTAAGGTACACCACGATGGCGTCAGATTTGTACATTCTGTCCAAAACGAGGAAAATGGTTACCACGGCTTCTAACCAAACTCAAGAGAATGCTTACGTTGTGCCGACCGGGTATTCGGTTTCCCCTTGGCACAGCAATCGACTTTATTCATCTGTTAGAAGTTTATGTTTTTCGCAATTACAAGAAACTTGGGACCTTGTCGAAAAATTGGATTCGATGCACTTGGCAGTTTTAAAAGGTAGAGCTACAGTGTTCAATAAGAGCATTGAAGGAGTCTATTTAATTCCAAGATTTCGCGTTACACTGGAAATAGGAGCTGAAAAACACGACTGTATGTCACGAACCCGGTAGCTGTTGATGACGTTTGTCATCCTGAGTAGTAGGTTTATAATGGGATACTAATGAGCTCAATACCAGATTCCATGAAGACAGATAATTAATGTGTGGTAATTTTTGCGGTAAGTGAAAATAGAAGACCAAACGTGTCCTCGATGTCTGCTTAGTCCGGGAAAGGGTAGACCTCTGAACCACCACGTCTCTTCAAAACGGTCACAACTTGCAGTCCAGTTGTAGTAAATACCCCGCACTCGTGCTCTTTATGAGTGAGGGAAATGTCGGAATTATTGTCTAAACATACTGTGTCGAATATAAGACTCTATAAACTAATTCGAAAACTTGATAGCTCGAGAAAAGTTAAGGCACAAGCTAACGATGTCATTGTATCAAAAAAACACATAAGTAAGTCTACAAAGGGGGATGTACCTTATAAAGGCAAGGGGTGATCACTCTATGTAAACAATCGTAACGCAGTCCCCACGTAAATTAGCGTAGCCTTCCTGAATGTGAACATGAACCCACGCACAGGCATAGACAACACACAAATCCTCGACTAAAAGCTTCAGGCACTCTTGGTAGTTTATAACGGCCTCCAAAACTTATTTCATGAAAGAAACAGATTAATACATGACACACTAAAAGGAGGAGAATAATTCTGTTTAGTGCGAAACTTAAGATAAGAGTCTTGTATGGCCATTTTGCCCCGTATCCAGGGCAATTGAAAACATACAACGGTCGATTGATTTTGAATCTCACTAAAAACGCGTTTGATGTGTCTTCAAATAAATTGCAGCTGCAAAAGACCAACTAATGAACTACATTTCGAAAATGCATAAATCAAATAAAAAGACGTTTGGACGGACATTTTATTGAGTTGGGATTATTTTCATATTTATTAATTTTTTAAATCATACCATTTGCAAAGTTAATAACTTTCAGCAAGTTCTAATCTTTTGAAATGAGTTTTTAAAAAAGGCACGCATAGTAAGGTTGCCTACACGGACTATTTATGGACTAATGTACTTTTAAAAGCTATTTTCATTGGTGCATTTACTGTGTTTGTTTAAACAAAGATAGGCAGAAATAGTAAGCATTTCCTAAATCGGTATTGATAATAAGAGCATCAGTGATCAAAAGGGAGACAAGACGCTATGCATGGATTGCGTCCCATGCACACAAAATAACATTTTCTCAACGAAATGTTTTTACAGCAATTTTCGACGTCAGATCTCACTTTGATATCGATTTCGGATGTAATAGTTTGTCTGTTTATCAAGGGGAAAATAATAAACGTCAAAGGCCACGTAATTGAACACCATGCACAATATTACCTTCCTGCATCCTCACCTGCCACTTTCACACGTGTCTTACAAGTGTGCAGTTTTGCCATTAACAATTTCATAATTTGATGTCCTACTTTTCAAGAAATTTTTAATCCAACTGACAGGTTTAGGATTGCACTTTTAAGCAGCAAAAAGGCACGTGTATGCGACAAATGTGAACTTTTGCTTTGGCAGTGATACACAAAATTTTCCGCATAGAAAATACTTAGGGTGCTTGAGATTAGGCGAATGCTCAATGGTGTGATGCACACAAAATGCAGTTTTAGTGAATACACAAAGCGATGACGCATAGCCACCCAGCCAAATGGTATGGTACAATCGGGTGTCACATTAGTTAAGGGATAGATGGGAATTTCGAAAGAGCAGCCTAAACCGACATAGAACTTTAGTAAGCCAATTTAATGAACGTTCGTAAAAGTTAAAAATAGGACCAGCCTGTGCTATGTTGCATCCTTTCTTGCAGGTTTACGCTTCCACTAAGTTGCAAACCATTTTTACAGCCAAGGCATTCCTCTCACGTCTTTTGATTGAAACAGTTCCGGTCTAGTGGCCAGAACAAAAGTCAGTGTCTTGCACCAGAAGACGAAACCATCTATATATTTAATCCGATTTTTACGAAACAAATAGTTACAGGTGCTTTGAAATTGCGACCCGCGTTAGTCACAAAAAAAATAACTTTTTGGACGCCGGCCATTTCACAAAGCGAAAAATTTACTTAAATGATGCTTTCATTTGCGCCAATATCGTTGTGAAACCCCTACACTAATAAATTAATGATGCCAAGTGTTAGATAGGATGGGACTTGTTTTAACTATTTTTTCCTACGGGAACATGCACGTACGTTTATTCTAAAGCATTTGTTAACTGTCACATATAACTCGGTTTTTCAATTACTTGCAAAGAATTTAAAGGTCACCTGAAGGCCGGTGTGGAAAGCCATGGTTAAAGATGCACACTGAGCAATTTTAAGTCAATATTTAATCGGTTCATCAAATACGTCGGCTGAGACGCATACATCGAGAATTTGGTTGTTGCGTCAAGATGCTCACTTTGCCTCTTGAATAAGCTCTATTTGACCTAAGTTAATTCAGTGTGGTAGTTCTACCCATTGTGTGTATTCAACGGAATCAATAAGCTGTGAGACTCCGAGACTCAGCCGAAAATCGGTTAGTAAGTTGGATGGAGGCGCTGTCGAGGAGAGCTAACGCAAACCTACCGTGGAGGTGATGGAGGCGGCCGCGGAGGTGGCGGCGGGGGATGCGGGCGCGGCGCCGAGCCGCGAGTCGCCGGCAGAGCCATGGGTTGCCGCAGTCACGGGCACCGTGGGCGACGCCGTGGCCGCCAGCGCCGCCGACAGACCCGGCAGCATTGCGCCTTGTGCGAATTGCTGTTGCAGCAACTGCAACTGCATGCTCTTCAAAATTAAATTGTTTCGACCATTCTGAAGGAGGAGTTCCCGAAGGTGTTGTGGGGGATGGAAGTATTTGCAGGGCGGATCACGCCTTTGACATTTTCCCTATAGAATTCAAATGTTGAAACAAATCAGTGAGTAATGAAAGATACAGGTCAATTTTTATCCTCCGAAAGTAAACTTATAGGCAAATGCGTACCCCTAGGAGCGGCCCACTAATATTCACGCCCAAAATTAAGGTGAATTTGGAATGCGGGTATGTTTATCCCTTCTTACCAACTATGCTGTCCGTCATCAAACTACCAACTAATTGTCAGCGCCAAAATATGTAAAAGTTTAATTAAGATTTTAAAATAAGAGAATTGAACCAGAGTCAGTTTGTGCAAAATAGTGACCTTTGAAGGTGGTGTAACCCAAATTTTGGTTAAGGAATTTCGCATCATCTACTACTCATGCCAATTCATGTGAAGAACCGCTAAGTGGAAGCTTGATGGGAGCCCAGAATGCGCTGCACTGTCAGAATCATTAACGTAGAAGATATGTGACAAACGACTCAGTGATCAAGATGTATTCTAACTCACGTAGGCTCACTTATGAACTTATGGGTGGGTTCGATTTACCTGGACGATTATCGCGACCGTACAGACAAATCAGTAGTCCGGTTCTTTCGCAAGCCCCGGCTTATTTAATATTTTTAAAAAAAAATATATACAAAAAGTAAAATCAACAACTGATAGGCCGCAAACAAACCATCCCTGCCTAATACAATAGGCACAGTATCCCTAACGGAGAGGGCAATTACTCCCGGCATGTTTCGAGCAAGAACTACTCTTCATGTACAGATAACCTTACTATCAAAAACCCGTTAAGACAAAATTGCGCAATTGACGAAATCAGTTAATGGTACACTGGCAGTCTCAAATGGCCTGCACTTGGTCCTAGGATATGTCGAAGAGAGCAGAATTAGCCGAATTTTTTTCAGAACATGGCAAAGATTGCTAAGAAACAGCACTATCAGGTAACAATCAAGTGCACAACAAACCCGGTAAAATCAATTACCAATGTCGCCTCTAACTGGTCTTCTATTAGGGTACTCAAATTTGTTTTTCAAAAGGTATCAAACATGTTAAAGTAAACACAGAAAAGGCTACTGGGTAGAGAAAAAATTGAAAGAAAATGTTCAGTGCCGTAATAAGGTTTGAAACAGATTCAGCGACATAACCCCACATACAGACTTTCGGCTGTGCCGCACGGCCAGCCTACACACCAAGCTGAACCTGAACAAAAGGGAGGCTTATTTTGGTCGTTATCAGAGCACGCTGGACGGGCCCTTAACATATCCTGCCGAGTAGCTGTCAGTTTATTTGGACAATTCAAACCGAAAGGCACACCAGTAAGAAATGAGGAAGAATGAGGTCCCAAGAACTTATGTGGATGTAGCGTTATAAGTTGATCGAGAAAGCAGTGAACTAATGACACAAGTCCATCACGATGAGGGGTGCCACGTTGACCTTGACATTCAAATCGACCTTTGGTCATCCCGCCACCAACTCTGTGGTCACCTTGTGTCGACGGGCTGAGCAAAGTAGGCAGTACGCGGGTATGTACCAGAGTACCGGATATCAGTCATTCCATAAAACAAAAGCATTGTTTTCTTTTCACTGGAAAAAGTGTAAATAGGGTTGTCTTTTTTTAACTCAGCACAAACTCTTCCCTGGTAGCTGTTTTGCATGACGTTCTCAGTGTTCAAAAAAGTGAAGCTGGTAATAACGAGATTTAAAATAGTGGACGACAAACAGAGACCACTTAATTCAGACAGATTAAACACGCAAAATATGAGGCGTCATGTCCAAGTAAGGGGAAAATATGTATGGGCTTATGGCATTTCAACGCCAAATTGTACCTCAAAAGCAAAACTTTTGCATGTGAGTAAATGACAAGAAACACCGAAACAAGCGTTCCGTCGAAAAAATTGCCTAACTCCCTTAAAAGGTAATTGTGCAATGAGCTGGTCATTTGTCTTACAATAAAATCTTCGAGTTGCAGAAAGTACAAAAATGTCTGTATCAAGGTTGCTTAAATGCCACTCAAATTACTCCTTCGTACACAGACAGCATGTACATTTCCTTCTAAGCCGTTTACACGGTGAATCGAAGCACAGAATTAACATTATTCGAGCTCTACCAAGAGCAGTATTGTGCCGCTTTTAAAATGAAACTATAATTTGAGTAAACTATAACCAAACTGATGACCGAATCCAGGTAATTCAGTTACTCAAAGTCGATAAAGTAAAAAAGAAAAAAGGAAAAAACCTCAAATATCACTTCTTTGTCTTAACGATACACGGTACAATGCCCGTGTGGCGGACAAAAGACCGACAACCCTGGGAGTGCAAATCGCCGGCTCTCGCGTCCTGCAAATTACTCATTAACGAGTCATTTGCGTATGTGGGCAGTCTTACTCATCGGCGTGGGCACAGGGGTGGAGCCAGTAAATCATTGTGCCGGCGTCAATGATGCCAACGGAGTGTGGACAATGCCCGAAACATGAAGTGGTGACAAACTGTTTAAAGAACACATTTGAAGTATCTAGCCAGATGAATAATTTCGGGGAAGGGAAGGCAAAAATTATTCTCACTTTGTATTTGCAACTGAGGACCGAAAAATTGTCAGCATAAATAAACACTCAAACACACAATGCTTAAAAGTGGGGTATTTATGTTTACTATTTGGATCCGCCCTTGCGCTGCAGCGTTTACCATTGTCCGACTATCTTTGCACACTTTTACTGTGAGAGACCGGCACTCACATGGCCCCGAAGTCCATGACATTTCGAAACCCAAGCAATCCCCTCGAAGAGGTGCCGCCAACACGTGATTTACCAAAGACCCATCTGTGGTGCCTGGCGATTCGCCTAATTGTTCTATCACCACCTAAAACGTTTTACGAGTTGTGTTCAATCCATTATAAGTATAATGGCCTGTATCCTGTCCTCACTTTAGCAAGGCCCAGTTAACAAATGGCCACTCACTGCTCAAACTGCAGTCGTCATCGTGTTTGAAAAAAATGTTCGTGTTTGAAGGGATCACTGACGTGTCTACATAGGATTTTCTTTAATTCTTGAAATGCCAACAACTGCAATGCCCCAACTTGGGCCGTGTACCGCGAATAAAATTCACGCCCCACAGGAGGTGCAGGTTCCCGCACCAAGACCCAGTCCACCAAGAACATCGTTTACCATCGCTCACATTTCCATAACAAGGAGTATTAACAAAAATTTGGCTCAACATTTCGCTGCTTCTAATATGCCTTCGATCACGCTGTAATGTCCCAAAACTAAGTTCCCCAAAATATATATAGTGGTCATCAGTAAAATTGGTTTCGATAGAAACCAGAAAAAGGTGCATCTTAAGAATTATTCAGCTAAAAGTCTAGTACCACAGGCCTGAGGAAAAAATACTGGGGCATTTGAGGTCATGCAGATAAACAATTTTTAAAATAGGTAACCACAACGAAAATAACTTCTCAGTTTCCATTACGAGAACACCGAGGATCTTAATGAATTCTAGGAACTTAACGCATGTGAAAACCAGCTGAACGAGAACTACTGAGGAAGGTAGAACAAAGAAAATAAGACTAGTCTGAGAAAGTTACTCCCTAGAATAAACAAATTGCAGGCTTTAAGTAGTAAACAGCCCGAAATACAGGGACAAATTGAATCATGCAACATCAGTAAACAGAATCGGACCACGCGATGGTTAAGGGGAATCATGGCGAAGCGTAATTATGCATCCAAGTACTTGGAACATGGGATGATTTTACGAACAAACATGCAGCACAACATTTAAACACGGCTATTAAGAGTACAAAATTCCTATTACCCTCAAAATGGCAAATGCATAGTGGGCTGGGTTGGGGGCAGTTTTAAATCATGCGCCAGTCGAAAGCATGCTGTCGGTGGAAACCTTAAGCGTGGGCTTCAGCCACGTTTAAATAGAACGTCCGTGGTTACTTCAAGTCTATTTTTATCACAACGGAAAACGCAAACGACGAGGTGTGATATTAGAGCTACACAAAAGCAGTTCAATTTGAATGAGGCGACCAAATCAGAATGACAGGGTGCCTTTCGCTGAGGCTACCAGACGTCCCCTGACGAAATACGGACCCTGTGATTAAGTTGACAGTGATGTGTGGGATGTGGCTCTTTCGGGTAGACTCCAGTCATTCCCAAAATCCTGCATTAAAATTGACCGTTGATTATAGTCTTTTCGAGTGAAACTAATGACGGGCAATGCATATGTGTCTATCCTCTTCCACGTCATTGCGAGAGGTCACTTGTAGATTACACTCGTGCAGGAAATACTTAGCCAGGGACACAAGGATTTCCTTCCCCTTTGGTGCTTGGTCCTTACCGACTGAAAATTATGCCGTGTTAGGATCCGCCTTAGTGTTAGCAACGTCAAAACTGTTCGCATTGTCTTTGCAAACTCCGAAGACTACGAAATTTTAAGTGAATTTTTTATTCAAAAATTAATTTAACATAATGCAAGTGTTGAATACGAAAGACCTAATAATTGGAAAAAAATTAAACTGGTGTCTGCCCATTCGGGTTTGGAAGTATTATAGCCTTAACTTTTAAGGTGTAGCATAATCGGCATTCGAGGCCAAGGTATTTCTCACAAGGCACCAAGCCGAATTCCCGCATCTGCAAAGCCTGCTTCTCACTAATCGGTGTTCTTAATGGTAAACAACGGCATTGGGGTGGGCCATAAAGCGAGGGGCCTAGACACATTGGGGCCAGTGAGTGCTAGCGCGTTTTGTGAACTTTCGAATGAATCAACCAGCGTTAATATAATGACACTTAAAAAAATTTAGGAACTATGTCAGCTCGGTGGAAAAAGTCACTCCCAGCTCATATGGGCAGAACGATTCCAAAAAATGACATATCCCTGTCCTTTGTCAATGCATCTTCCGATTATCCAAGGGTTTAAAGAACGAAAGAACAATGTTTAACCTTGACACTTATTCGTTAAAAATCAAACGCTTGGCGATCAGTTACGAGAACGGATATTCAACAACAAAATCCTTATTTACGTGACATTGTTTAGGAAAAAAATGTTAACTGGAGTACTTATTTTCGAAAAGCGCATATTCTTCGGCTCCTAGGTGTATTTGTCGTCCAAAGGCGGTGTAGATTGAGCAAGTCTACTGTCAGACAGATGAAGCGATTGCTGATAGAACGACGCAGAGCTGAACAGCGATCCACCGGTGGACTTGAATGGGGTGATGGCGGCACCCGTGCGGACAGCCAGTTGGACGAGGCAGTTGGCGGGTTTGTGCACTCCGCATCGATTCGAGCGCCACTACCCTCGGTGTCCATCATCATGAAAAGCTGCAGCCAGTGCGCTTTGGGATCAACCGTCTCCCCCCCCGGGCTCCATGCCCCCACAATACGGTTACCATTATCCAGAACTTTGTAATTGGTGGCCCTGGCATAAATATTTGCTGGCGGACAGATGCGCTCGTTTTGATGTTTTCGGTACGACATCAAACGCTCCGCACGCAGTCATCTCTCAATGCGTGTGTGCGTGTGTGCGCGAACACGCGTGTAAAATGGACATAAATTTAAGATGTTATCATGACCACAATGAAGAATGCGAAGTTGTCGTCTTTTGATTTAGCCAAATGCTTTTTATGGTGTTTTAATTTAGACTAAAGTCAGCATTTGATACCAGGGCAGCTGTTGGTCAGCCTTTTTCTGACTTAAAGAAAAAATACGTTGCAAAGAGTCTAGTAAGAGGGCATGAGCAAATAGTTTAGTGTTAGTATTTTTTACTTCTGAGAATTCAACCAAAAAGTGCTGACTATAGGTCGAACTAAATACTCAGATCCGCCTACAGACTAAATTAGCAAAGAACCACCTCATTGGGTCGTTTTGCTTAGCTTATATGCGTCGCATTAGAAAAGAACAATGACATTTTCACTTGTTGAAAAAAGTCACATGACGTAACAGGAAAATATTAACAGAGTTCTTATTTTGGAGCAAAGTTTCGTACCAAATTTGAAAGCAACCAATTACCAAGCGATACTAACAGCTCACGATTCTAAGGTGATGCTTGCAAACATCAATTGCCTTGGCAATCAGTGATAGGTAATACAGAAGGTACGTACTGACGTCTAAAAGTGTTCAACAGAACGTCTTGATATGAGGTGGCATTTTCAACTGAAAAACTAAGTCTTTTTTACTTAAAAGGTTTTGCATAGAGATTGACCTTTAGGTAAAATAAAAAATTTATTTCGATACAAATAATTTATTGTTAAATAACAACTGGCTTCAAGGAGGGCAAAGTACTAAAGTAGCATTATTCTACCGATGTATCGGGTTCACAAAAACCACCTGACTATTGGCTGTAATTTGGAAAAACTGGGGGATGTGCATTTAGCTACATAAGGTGAACTTGCTCTGAAAATACCAAAGGTTACTAACGCGTTTTAGAAAGTAGGCGCGTCTGAAGCAAAACAGGAACTGCCATGTCTGTGGAAAAGAAAAGTGGGATGAGTAATTTATGTTGGTGAATCGGTTTCCATTATTCAACGTTGGTCTTGACACAACACAATCCCCAAATTGAGAGATATTTTACATTGAAAAATTCACAGGTCTGATAAATCGCACCATCGAAAGGTGGAACTGGATTAACTAGATGTCGGCACACTGTAGGCTGTGAGAGAACTTGAAGCCGTGTTAGTGGCGGGGCTGTCGTCACGGGCGTCACCAGCCGGACAGAAGCAGGCAACTGGGCCGGGCTCGTGCACGACCGCCTCAGCAGGCGGCACAATGACACATCCAACTGTCACTCCACTGTACCATTAAAATGGTTTAGTATCAAAAAATTCCCCGTGGAAAGGAAACTAAGAAATTCAGGGAACCTTGATGAGGCGCTTAAGTAACCAACCCTGTACTTTTGTACACTCCATAGATCGACTCGTGTATGATGCTATCGCCGTGATCGGCGTCACTATCGGGACCACATTACCTTAGGTTGCAAATTAATTTTAATTGTCAAATAAATAAATGTGCTCAAGTTGATGTGGATCTTAAATGTATGGAACTCGGTAGTGTACCTGGACAATCAGAGAACAAGTTTTACAGATAGTGGATAAGATGTGACTTGTAAGCCAAATTATTATAGTTGCATTGATCACACACTGCATGGTCGTTCTATGAAGCCAAAACACAGAAAAAGATTTCACAGTTTAATGAAACCTGTAGAAAGTTTGGATTTTGAATAGTGATTTCAGAGGACAAATACTTTGTGGTTATTAAATTGAACGTTTAAAGTCCCGAAAATTAATAATTGGTTTCTAAGCTCATAAAGGATAACGCAGCGTGGATTCTGGATGCATTGAACGTGCATATTTTTTTAGGGGCAACGACGTTCGCTCACCACGCAGTGTTTAGTGACTCAGCAAATGAATGGGAAGGGTTCTGGGGTAGCTGAGAACTACAAATGCTGCGGTTTTATATGGAATTTTTTTGCGGCATTTGAAGACAATTACTACCATAAATTTTACAAGAAAAATGTGCACATTCCAATGTTGAATGTGGTCGTATCCTACATGGATTAAAAAGGTGATCCAACCAGGCTTTCACGAACAAGGGAAGATTGTTGAACACGCACTATGCGAGCCGAATTAAATCGTGTCATTCAACGTGACTTAAACTAATGTTTAAAAGGTATTTAACCATGGAATTTACAAAAAAAAACTACAAAACAGCAAAACCCCATTTTAGAAGCAGTAGGTTCGGAGATGCAGGACTAACAGGGCGTCTCGGCATTCTCGCATGCCCGTTCCAATCGTTTTAGTGTTTAGGTGTCCAAGTGAGTGGAGGGCGTAATACACCTTCAACACAATTTCCAGATCGCCACCAAAACTATTTTTAGTTTTACACAGCCATTCTCCTTCCTTTTGATGCATGGCTGACTTGTGGCAGTTGAACGGATTTCGCACTTAAACAGCATCGAATTCTAAAAAGAGTTTATTGGTTTGCAAGAGCCAGCGGTCCACTAAAAATCGAGTATATTAAGCAGTAAATACATTGTCAATTCCTGGGATATATGTTGGTTAAAGTAAGTGTACAATTTGAAATGTTGGCTTGACCTATTCAAAATAACGGCATCTAGAAATTTATCAATTGGCAGGGTTAAGTACTTGGTAGAAAATCTAACTTAGTCCAGATCTTTAAATGTGCTTAGTCTGAACTAAAAGTCTTACTGTTTTATTGGTTCGAGATATCATTGTGTGAATGTAAGCCTACACTCCGGACATGATAACAAGGGGATTTCAAATGCACCATTCGTTAGTTTAAAGCGTAGATTCCCACACAACGTTTTCGACAGACAAGGTGTGTTTAACGAGTGAGATTTGAGTTCGCTCCCTCATGAACACGGCGCGGGGAGGCTTTGAGTGACGACAGTTTCCTTTTCCGCTTTCAGGCGAGCTTCGTGCGAAGGCGGAGCAGGTAAAACGAAACCCCTAAATGATTTTTGTTCGCGTTCATTCACAGTGTCGAGAAAACTTAGTCATGTAGATCGCGGTGCTTTTTAAATTGCATTCTTCATTCTTGGTGTATTTTATGCAACATGCACCTACACAAAAGGAATAAATACGCACACTACATGTCCAAATTCTCATTTACACCAAATTAACCAATAATTCAAGAGTTCGGAAAATTTCAATTACGATAAATAGCATTTTAATATCTTTGCACGGTTATTCCCTCCTATAAATCTTCGTTGGTCATTACTGAATTTAGCGATTCATTAAAATATTTGACATTTAACGCTTAGAAACACAGACACATAAAGACGCCTCGCGCTTTCACACGGGATTCAAATTAAATAGTTTATATATTTCTGTTGCGATGTCTAGTCGGTTAGCTGTGGATATCCTTTTGAGAAGTAGACCTGAAGTTGGAGGATATGTCTTCCAAAATGTCTTTTGCTTATACGAAATATTTGTTTAAATTATTAGAAATCAACCATCAAAATCGAAACAGTATGACTGAAGTTGTGGCCATCAAAAATCTAGGCAAAAACATTGACGTGAACTTCGGTCAAAGCTATGGTGGACATAGTGCTTATTTTTCTGCCATGAGCGTGTACTATTGGGCCATCGTGTCTTGAAACATCATACCAATGAGATAACGTTATAGGAAATGACTTTTTCTTAACAGTTAAAACACAATTACAGTCATACAAATGCCAACTTTAATGAAATTTGTCTATTTCCAACTAAATACGCTATGGAATAAAATTCCTCTTTCATATAAAGATAAACTCAAATTTATTTTTGTTTAAGTTAAAAAATAATTTTTAAATAAGAGTCTGATTCAAGACTAAAAGCAGACTTTAGACATATTTATGTAAAAATGCAAGGTTCTGTGACTGAAAAATATCTACATTTGATTATATGAAGGTAGGAAGAGGGAAAAAAGTCATACGAAGCTGAGTCTGGTAGGAAATTGTGTGGCTTATTAATGTGTGGTAATATTTCTCAACGGACCACTCTCAGCCTTAAAACAAGGTCGTCTGAGATGGGATCAAGGAATTTACTGTTTGTTCTACACCCGATCTTGACTGATTTTGGGTAACCACAGTATTGGCCCCATTGTACTCTAAATATGTGGGCTAAAATATGCAAATTTTACATCCAGGACCATGATTGACCAAATCTTGTTGAAATCTAATTTACATTGAAAGTTTATCATTTTGCAATTGAAATTTTTAAAAGGCAGATTGCAAACTAATCTCGTTTCTCGGAAAGTAATAAGTCCCAGAGCGTCAGTTCATAAAAACAAATTAATTAACGGAACATTGAAACGAGAAGATTTTGCACAATTTCTGGAACCATTTTTTGATAAACCAAACTGAAGATAATTGTGAACGAAATCAGACCTAAGACTTGGTGGGACTCACAGTGCACACCTACAATAAATGGTATAAAAGTATTTAAAAATTGACCTTGACTGCATCAGGTTAGTGAAAAAAGACAAACCTTGATGGAATCATAGCAGCAAATAACACGGCCACTTTGTACATCCACATGAGGCGGTGGGTGAGCAAACTTGCACTCGTTTTCATCGCGCGAGCACATCTTCCGTTGGTACTGCCGACAGACTTCCAAGGTGAGCCACCGCGAGTCCTTCATGGCCGCTGGCGAGGCGGCGGCCGCCGCCGCCGTGGCAGCCGCGATGGCCGCCAGCGTCGCCGCGCCCCCCGCAGGAGCCCCCACCCCCGCCGGCGCCCCCACGGCGGGGTTCGCGACCCTCGCGGCTGCAGCGGCGGCGGCCATGTAGGGGTTGAAGAGGGGCGCGGCTCCGCTCTGGGGTCCGCCGTTCATGCTGCCGTCGAGGGCTGGTGGCCAGCAGGTTAGTTGCGGGGCCTGCGGCTGATGGGCCTGATAACAGTCGGACAGTTCAGCCGTTTTGAAGGAGTTTCTTGTTTGAAAGACTTGTGTGTAGAAAAGATAGGTTGGTGGAGTTGCAATGGTTACGCTGTTGTGCTACACCAGGTGTTGCATCTAGAAATGTTAGAAAATGATCAAGTTCAATTATTTGAAATAAATTATCAGTTTATATCCTGATCCGATGTAGCTAATGAGTTTCCCTCAAAATTAAAGATCTACTAGAGTTCTTACAAGAAATTACGCTGAAATACCGCTGCCATCGCCGTCGTGGCTACAGGCAAAAAATGCACTTGTTATTAAAAAGCGAAAATGTTTTTTCTCGAGGTTATGGCCAAACGAGTGGCCCTACTTAACTGAAATTAATTGATATTGCAATTTTAACAGCGAATTGTATTTAAACTATGACTACAGTTCGACTGTTTTAGAGAAGAACCGATCCCCTACTTAACCCAAGTTATATACAAATTTTAAAATTTGAGTCCAACAGAGTTGAGTAGAATACAAACAATACAGAAAACATACTTGTTGATGTGCTCAAGTTTTAGGTGTAGTTTAAGGGACTTAATTTCTGAATTATCTGTTGGAAAATTTGTCTTGGCTAACCTCCCCAAGTGTCAAGTTGGAAATCTTAATGCGTCTTGAAAATTTATAAAACGAGCGAAATGCAAAAGCGCAAGCATTTCGTGTTATTTATTCTAGCGGACTAGGCAAAAATGCCACGTTGACATTGGAAGAATGCTAGATTGCACGTGGCAATATGAAACATGACCGTTTGATACTGGGTCTGACAAATTTGGCGTAGGAAATGTGGGCACACAAGATAAATTAATGCCAGTCAACCTTTTCGAATGTGGCGACATCTTCGATTGGTTAAAAGAAATGAAAAAAAAGCATGGTTAGGCGCGAAATTCTTGACTTTCTAATTAGACCTAAATTGCGACATCCAAACCTGGAAGTAACATTCGGAGGTGAGGTCCTCGCAAAATGTTCCATCAGAGACCACTTGGAAGAAATTTTGCGCAAGAGTAGGTCCATGAAAAAAGGATGAATTGCTAAGCATCAGGAGCAAAGTCACACCCAAACACCATATATTTAAGAAAATTATTTTTTGACAGGATTACGAGGGAAATTATTTGTTCCAAACTATTACTGTGCAGTAAAAAAATCGCTCCAGTAATATAAGCAACATTATTTCAGGTGTGGATTTAAAAAAAATTGAAAGATGTGCCACTGCATATTTAATTTAATGCTCTCGAGTCCCGTAAAGCCTTTGCACTGTTAAAGCTTATTTATAGCGAAAACTTAACTGTCCGCAGTACTTTTGGCATAAACACCATGCGGTGAGGCCCATTGTGAAATCATAGAAGAATGTGTACCGCACCTAGGCGACATCGAAACGCTCGTAAACGTTTACCTCAACAGTATAAGCCACGGTAACCGTGGTACACAGGTAGCCGAAATCGGCAGTTGTGTTCTAAACTTCCAAAAGTTAGTTATAAAGCGATTGAAGAGGTAGTCGAATGTGACGGGTTGTTATTACCCATGGTATATATTTTAACATTCAGCCGAAACAAATTAGCAACCAAAAAGAGGGCACTTTTTGGATTCGAACATTCTTTCTAGTAATGCCTAGTTTGTTTTTAAAATCACGCATAATAAGCAAATCCTATTTTTGAGTCAATTTTAGAAGAAGCTTGCTTAAGCGGCAAATCCTTCTATGTACAAAAAATGACTAGCACAAACTTCGACCAGGGGTTTCGAAGAACGCAGACCCAAGTGAGAGTGAATGTACCATCCCATGCCACCAGAATCATGGGCAGCGGTTAAATAAACAAACATCCTTCACCATAACGAAGTGCATGGTTTTCTCTGTGCATTCCTTGGCCAAAATTAGGTAACCTTAAATGAACGATATTTAGTAGAAAAACTACTTTGGAATAATATCAGTGTGGGCATTCGCATATCGACGAACTCGAATACCACAAGTCGCATACTTTAGGCTTGATTTCGCCTAGAACTATTTGCAGTCACCTCTTTATCCCTTTTATAAGTAGTTCTAGTATACTTTAAATCGAAAAGGTCCATACGGCATCGAAAGAGAGGGTAGGCGAGCGAGTGATAATTTTAATTCGATTTTTTAAGTTGATTAAAGTCAGTGCCTCATTTACTTAACAATCAAGTACTTCAAAACACAATTGCCTTTTTGTAGAAGTCCCTTACATTAGAAAATAAAAATATCAGCGTTATCGATTGAGTATTTGCAAAGCAATCTATTTCTCAGTTATTCCCCTTTGTAGATATTACTAACACACTGCTCATTATAAAAACTAAAGTAGCACCTTGATTTCATTGGTTCCCCCAATCATTTAAGTTGCCAATACAGAAACCGGAAAAGTCGTAGGTTAAGAGCACAAAAAGAATAGTCAGTCGCAGATTTTGGATCTCATCCTCAGGGTGTGATTGGGCCGGAACACAACAGTAAGCAACCTCCCTGACCTGGACAAGTGCGACGGCATTTCAGTTAGCCAGGGCAAAAGCAAGTGCTTATACATGGCAAATGATACGCAGCCCTGCTTGTAATTGACACAATTAAGGTGGAGCTTTTAGTACTTTAATCAGTAACAACTTCTAGAACAATGTTTCCAAACATACGAGGTTGGACCTAGTTGTTGAACCCGTAGGCTTACATTAAACGCAAAATGTCGAAAACGGCAGTACAACAAAAATTGAGGCCGCATAAAAGTGCACTGACACAATTGATAAACGGGATCGCAATGACACTCCCCAAATATGCTCAACTAACTACTCGCGCATGTAACAAACGTTGTGAAACGCAACGTATGGAAGGCGGGATACAAAAGAGCTGATGTCATGCCAATTTGGAGTTTATTCAAGTTTGTAAATTACGCGGTGATGAGAGGTGACCTACAAATGACTATGCCAAAATACGTGGTTTTGAACGTAATAAAGGTTAAGTTACCCGGTTCACAAGTTGTAATAAATTTATGCAGATGCCGATGATATCGATGACCCCCAATTTTTAACTAAAATGTTGACAAACAAGGCGCCTCCAAGTGCTTTTTATTACCACAACTTTAACTGAAATTTGTATACCGACGGATTTAGTGCTTCTCGTCTGTATTGTAGCCCATCAAAGGAATGTACACTAATAGGTGTTAAATTTGCCGCAAGTGAAAAAAATGCATTTTATACAATAGCGAAGCCAAAAAACAGACGGTTCGGAGGCTAAATCACGGAATTTGTGCGCCCACAAACCAAGGGAAGCTATAGCCTCTTAGGTGCGTATCTGGGATGACTCAGTGCAGAGTTCCGCATACGTTGAAATCGCCTTTTTTCTTCGGATTCCCAAGATGTCTAAACACATGACACTGTGGGAATAGGTATAGCCTGGTTATTTTATTTACTGGCAAATGCCAAAATTACCGTGTATAATGATACAAGGAATATAAATTTAATCGGTTTCACAAATGTGGGACTTGCGAGAAAAAAGTAAAACAAACAGAATTACGCGCAGATTTGAGGTGACACCACAAGGATTGTGACCAAAGGCCGGTGTGATTAAAAACTCCAGGATTGGTTGTGGTCAACAGTTTTAAATTTAGCCAACGTGCGTGATTGTAACTAACCCCTAAGTTGTGGCGAATCTTTTTCGTCAACATTGAGTACACTGACACACACAAATTGCAATTCTCACTCGCAAGCTTAACCGGGAACAGCGTGAAGTTTACATTTGCGTTTTCCACACACACACATGCACACACAGACTGCAAAGAACTATAAATACACAAAAGATTATGCTGAAATTTCAGAAAAAATGTTAACAGCACGCTTTGTTGTAGACAAAACCTAACACGTCACCAAATATGTTGACTCCCGTGAAACAAAGAGAATTCTGTAACGATTAAATAATGTAATCTTGATGAATTGGAAAGTTAGAGAGGTGGTTTATGCGAGGCAACATAGGAAAATGGAAATTTACTAATTCAAATAATGATTCGATTGCCAAGATATGTCAGCATTAAAGGTCGGCGAACTTAACAAGGATAATGTAATCAGGAACAAAAAAGTGAAGTGAGCCTTTGTGACCACGCCTTGGCTCTGTTGGTCGGTAGTGATGTCTGGTTATCCCGTATGATAATAAAACGTCAAAAAGTGCTGAGACTAATTAGTCGAGGTTAAAAAAAGCAAAATTGCTTTAGAACAAACAAGCCGAATTTATTTAAACAGTTTCGTAAATGTGACTTACGTGTTAAGAAAAAACAGCGCCCTCTTTCTTTTACTCAAGATCTTGTGTCCCACCTGACTTTAGGCTCGTTGAACACTGGATAGAGGCAGACAAAAATCGTTGTATAAACCGCTACCGACAATGACGTTTTCTTCAATAGCTATATGCGTCACTTTCAAGGCGCCAAGTGTGGTGTCACCAATGCCACGTTCTTCAATGTGATTAGGTAGACGCAATTGTTCTTGAAATACTTATATATCTACGAATGGAACCCATCTAAAATCATGTCATAAGTCAAACAATTACCCCAACCAAAGTAAGAAATTTAGGAAACCTAAACTACTTTAGCCTACAGCAGAGGAGATTAGTTTTAAAAATGATTATGTTGATTATATTTCAACGACTTCACATCAATGGAAATTAGTCACGTCCATTACAGTCAGTTAACGCAGAATCAACTGATTTCGCTTCATCACGCAGGTAATCTCTGATGTAGATCACTATGCATACGGTAAGTTGCATCACAAACCCAGATTTTCGGGGAATCGGCTGGTATGCACTTTTGAAGGTGACATATCGTTGTCAATACGTCAAGTTTGAGCATAAAAGACACATTGCAAAGAACTTCCCCATCTATCACACTTAAATGTTACTCAAAAACGGAGCATTGGGTGTTCCAACTAAAAAGATAATCCTTTTGGAATAGAGGTTAGAATAGAAAATTGAACGTCGTAAACCACTCCAAGTTTGCCATAAGGGACAATGGATAGGTAATTTTGACCTAGTTATGGAAGAAAAACGAAAGCCGAAATGAATCTGTGGAACAAAGCTTCGACTTTGGACTTTGTAATATTTACATTTACAAGCCTCGACGGCTGTCAATTACTATTTACCTTGCTAGCGGTCTCCACGTGCTAGGTCAATCCTTGGTTGAAAACTAGGACATGCTCACCAAGTCTTTTGGGATTGCTTTTTGAAGCACATTACCAATTAGTACAGAATTCATCTGAGTGGCTTTTTCAGAGTGCAAAAATAGCCAAAATATTTTCAACATATTCATGTCAACTTACAAATTGACCTAGCTACTTTTAACTTCATTATTTCCTTTTAAGTCGCTAAAGTCATTAGAAAAAAATGTCCCGGGTGTAGTTGCTAGACTGGCGATTCAGCCTACTTCATGAGAGATGCAAGCGATTATGGCCAATACACA
Organism: Mesocestoides corti; assembly: GCA_900604375.1. NCBI lineage: Eukaryota > Metazoa > Platyhelminthes > Cestoda > Cyclophyllidea > Mesocestoididae > Mesocestoides > Mesocestoides corti. The sequence continues at coordinate 59,643 of UXSR01005417.1, read as the reverse complement.
AACAAACGCCAACACAAAAGCATTGGCGATATGGCAAAACCCTTACCACAGGGCGAAAAAAGTAATCTAATTACGAAACGATTACAAAAAAAGATGTGCAGTTGCAAGCTTGACTTACTGGTAGGCGGTAGCGCATCTTAATGCGCAGGCGTCAGGCCCGAAGTCATGGAGCGCGTGGCATGTGCGCGAGCCGAGGGAGCCAATCGTGGAGGCCAGAGGTGTCTGACACATGGGTAAGCGTGATTATTATTGGGGGAGGCTGCAGTTAAGTTGTCGCAGCTACATACACACACACGCAGATGGAAGCGGTAGACGTCGCGGGCGGACACGAGTTGGGTATGTCTTATGAAAACTGAGCCATTTTTGACACCTGCCTTAGTTTGTTGGACAAACCTGGCCAAAGGCCACGCCCACTGCTCGCGTGGTGCCGCTTGCACGTGCGCTTTGGCAGCCTACGTGAACTACTTGCTTCCATCTTAAGATAACTTGAACTCGAAAATATCAACATTGAAAAGGTTGCGTTGATGTTAACACGCATGGTTCCTAATCGGCCTTTTCGGTTGTGTAAATTCAATAATTTTCTACAAACGCACTTTTCAAGCTTGGAACTAATTACGATGTTAGAGGCCTCATTTCACGAAAATGGTAACAGCAACAAAATTTTGTGGCAAACAGGAACTGATTTTACGAAATCGAATAGTGTAAGATATTTACCTCGTTTGAGCTAACCGGTACAACAACTATTTCGGGAGGTATCATTTATCATTAGAAGGCAACTAGGGTAAGTTTGTTTGCACCTAGAAAATCTAAACGCCTAAACATAACATTGGCTAATAAACAACGGTATGTTTAATATGGACTACCTTGCAGGCACGATGCAAGCGGTCGTGCGATTGGTCGTTTTGGTGAAGTCAACGTTGGACTGCCAAATAGCTAGTGCCAGGGATTTTCGAACTACAGGACTCAAGTGTTGGCCTTCAATCAACCTACGCGCATGGATTACCGTATTAACATTCTGTTTAGTGCATTGGGAGTCATTAGCATCCATTAAAGAGGTTTCATTTCGTGTTGGCATCTAGGTTGATCACAGCCTAGCTGAATAGTAAATAGATTTAGCCCAATTCAAAGATTGTGACTGCATTATCCAAAGCAAAATAGGTGCATCACAATTTCACAAATGAGAAAAGGAAACAGGAATTTACAAAACAACTTTATGGTACTTTGATGGGTATCTAGCTACGCAAGTACCTTAGCGATTCGCATAAAATCAGGGCAGAATATTTCCAAAAAGAAGCGAGCTGGATTTCCGGCTCATGGTTTCTCTAGAGTAGTGAATTTAGGTTAAACCGTAAGATATATCAGTTGCGATCAGCCGACTAATTCCAAATTTAAAACAATTGGAACAGTGTTACCATGCTCCCTTGGTTTATTTAAAAAAACGCTTTGAGGTGGGCTTAACCCGTTTTGTTTATACAAACGGTTGATTTGATTTTTTCGTTAAGGTTGCACTAAATTAAGGTACTTCATCTTTCCTGCGAGCTTTTTACTTAAAAATAGCGTTCATTCGTCATACTTGTATTACGTTGGGCAATTCAAAAACATTTAAAAATGTTTACCCTTCCCTTCATATTTATCACTGACTCAAGCAACATGTGTATTAATTAAGGGATTTTAATAGTCCAGAACAATTCTAAACAGATTTAATCATTAGGCTTCCGTGTTTCCGGCCTCTCGTAGTTTTACTGTGACTATCAAAAAAGGCAGCAACCACTTTTATATCAGAGACCGTCTTTGGACGTTAAGCTCATGTCAGTTGGCCGGCTTCAGCGTCGGCTTTAAGTGAGTATTATAGAGTTAAAAATCACGTTATGATGTTATAGAATAACTTTTATTTAGAAATATTACGATAATAGGGTAACCATGGGAAATATAGAGCCCTGAATCGAGATGAAGTGATTCCATGCCCGCTAATAATTATCGAATCAAATCTTAAAAAAAGCCCTTTCGTGTGTACAGTTGCGTGAAACGACAGGGTGGTAGAATAAAAACAATTATTCAAGAGAGTTGAATTGATTTTCCGAAGTACAAACAGCTCCCTCTGTCCAAGCAATCGCAAGAAGTCTGGAGGCTCACAATGGCATGCGATATTAATTCAAATCGTTTATCACGCATCGTCGCAACCCCACCCTCATCTGTGCGATTCGCAACAACTGCCGCGGGCTGTTTGCCACGTCAACGTCCATTATAAGTACCCTCGATGCAAGTAAAAGACGATTTTCTGTCAACTTCACAAGCGGACGGACAAAACGTGGGACATGGGTCTCACTAATTACGTTTTTCAAAAGCGCCACCCAAGGTACAACCGCTGACTTATTGCGTATCTACCATGAACTTCTAATTCCCCGAAGTCAATACTAAAACGTCACAAACGTGGCAACGTCTTCATCCACACTTAAGACCAAAGTGAAATTATTACTTCCTTATTTCTCATCGTTTCTCTTTTCATTTCATTTGTTTTAGGTCACACAAAGTGGTTAAATTCACTTTCCAGTCCACTGGAGAATGCTTTATCTAAGACTTCTATGTATACCCCAAAATACCCCAACCATCTCGAGCAAATTTTTTTTCCAAAAGCCTGACTGTACAAGTGCCGAAACAAACACATAATTTTTTTGTTATCCCTGACTCATAATGTGCCAAGAGCCATTGGAAAATGAGGGCCAAGAAAAGGCATCAGTAAATAAAAACAGATTTTCCAATGTGGTTCAACACCAGAAGCAAGCCAAGAAAGAATACTGCGGTTCAAGCCACAATAGTTACAGCGGCTTTGGTGATTTTGGTCACCGGTTTTCGCATAGTGGTTGCAGCTCAAAGCAAACTATGCGGCCCACAAAGGTGAATGTAGTAACGCGATTGTCGTCGATCCGCGCTTTTACAGCTGAACATGCATACACGAGACAAGTAAAGCGATACTACGGTAGGAAATCTGATATCACCTCTCGGCAAACTTTGTCCACAAAGTCCTTTGTTTCTTTTATGCATTAAAGTCTCATCTGGTATTAACCGAATGTTGTGATTTGGCCTCGTGGCACTTCACATTTCGTCAAGCCAAGTAATGGCATATATCTATAAGTGTAATTACTCTTCTCTGGTCACACAATCAGGGTAATGAGAACATGGCAAAGATAACCCTTCTCTATGGACACACCAAATCATTGTCCATATTGACAACATTCAGTTTTAATCAATTTCAATTCATCAAGTCATGATTGTCCAAGCATAAATAAGTGGCGTACCATGATATTAATTCCGTTATTAGGCGTTTGAGTTTGGTCCTTCGACTTATACATTAAAGGTCTTCTGTACGAGATTCTGTCCTTTGTCTTGAGTTGGGAAGGTGGGAGTTCGGTCTTACACAACATGTACGTGTACCCACACTCTAAACGCGTGTTTCCGCTATCAGTAATGGCAACACACTGATTACAATTTCAAAAAATAATAATAAACTATTAAATCTTTTGCAGTTCTCATTGAAATTCTATTCTTTCTCTAACACGAATTGGTACCGGCATAAATAGGACCGTAACGTCACCGACAGGTTCTATGCTAGCAGTTAGATGACAGCATGGCTTAAGATTTAATTAGGCTCTAATCCACATTTTGTTATTAGAATACTTCAGGCACTCTTCTACAGTACCTTATTCACAACAGCGTCTAGTAGATTGCAAATGCGCGACCAACTATTTACTGAGTCTTCACTTTACCATGAAACGGAGGCCAGAGTTTGGCAGAGCATCAGTGATCCACAGTTACGACCCCACAGGTTTGCAATTCTTTCCTTTCTACAAACACAGGAATGAATATTCACATGGCACACCACACAATTCCACCTTTCAACTTGTCATCTTTTGATAAAAAGATAGGGGAATAATCTCCTGGTGTTTGGTTACCGCAGATCGAAAAAATTCACATCAGCAGCAAAGTTTTCTGATCGACATAAATTTGCATAAAAATACACCGTCGTGCAAAAAGGTGATTTTATGTTCAATGAATTTTTGACTGTTAAAAAAGGAATGAACAGATTTTGGTACCGACCAAAGGGTTGAAATTACTTTTCCTCACAGTAGTCACTGACTTTGCAGTATGAACAGGCCATGCACATAAAGGGCCAATAAACTTGCAATGAGCTGAATACTCAAGGGCTTTCCTAATGTAAATGTATCAAGGTTTTGTATTAGTCGACGTGATTAACGGACTCCCTGGAACCGAAGATGTACTCAGATGCGTAAAGTGTTTTGTTAGCATCATCATATGGTGCGTTTCCACCCGTAACAATAATTTAATTATCCAAAGTATTATTAATTCCCCATAGATAACCAACTTTTCTTTTAACCAAAACTAAGGAATAGTTCCTTTCGTCCAAGTGAAAAAAACAGTGACTTTGACAGCGTCCAGAGCATTCATCGATTACAAAAGTAATAAAGGTACATCCTACACGTTTATGAAGAAAAGCTGCACATGTTAGCTGCAGGTTACTGTGGCTAGTTTTGTTTATAAATAGGACGAGAGTCTGAAGGAATACAGCCCATAAGAAATAACTACGAAAAGAAGGTGAAATAAGCAGGCTCTCCACAATCGCTAGTTGTTTTAGTATTTTAACTTTTATATGGTCTGGAGCATTGATGCAAAATTACTCAAGAGATCAAAATCGCATAGCAGATATGGTAAAACTAATTACTATCCATCTGAGCACACAGCAGTAACCCTTTTTGATTCTAATTTTTAGGATGGGGGGCACACGGCGTAATGGGGTTTCACCGAAATATGGGAAATTTGACGAATTGCGTGTCCGTGTCTGGTAATGCAAAACCAATGTTCAATGTTCTCCTTTTTGGCCTGGACTTCCTACATTTAGTAATTGCTTTAAGTGAGGTGAGAGTCTGTTTGTCCACTTTACTAAGACCACACCCGATTTAATGGTACACATCAAGACTTTTATGCAAGTTCACACGTGGATAGACAAGCAGCAGTTAGCTTTTTTATTTCCTTTGAACACAAAACACGGCTCTTTTGCCAGGACCCTGTGCTCGAAAGCAAAAACGATCGCAATTAGAAACGATAATCATTTTTAAACTTGGCAAAAATGGCTCTATGTAAATAAAAAATTAACTAAAAAAACGCAGCAACTATGATATGCAATATATTTCAAACCCTGACGCAATTTTACACTGGCAAATTAAACATCGTCTGTACCAGAAACCACACTCATAAAGGAAAGCTGCAGTGTCACAAAACTTTCATTGTAATGTCTGATTTTTGTTCGCTCGTTTAGATTCTAAATTAATTTCGTTTGTTACACAACCGCTCATTGCCAAGGCATGAGGCAATAATAATAATTGTGTGGTAAGTCAAATTTTACTATGCCACCACCATAAAAGTGAAAAAATTAGAGCCTTCAAAGTTGAGCGTGAGGATGCCTTAACGACAACGGCACTTTGTAATAAGTCACATTTTGATTTCATTTATGTCTCATTCCGTGGGTAATGGACATAAAATTGAGCTTTTCATATCGTGTACTGTTTCTGGAAACGATTAATCGACCTCACAATTATGCTCAAACTGTAACACTGATGTTTTTGGCGAGAGTTTATGTATTTAAGTACCTTTGAAACGCGAGAGGAGACTGTTGGCACACATTCGCACACACACAAACCTAAGGGTACACAATTTTTCACAGTATTCTCTCTTCTGTGAGATCTGACGAAAGGTTAAACATGTTACGCATCCGTCTACGACATTCGAGCATTTGGTACAGCTTACTAAGGAGTGTGACAGCAAGACGCCTCGTATATTGAGGTTGAGGCGATTTTTTCCATTTTGGGACAGCACAGTGGGTGTTTGGTTAAACAGGCCCAGCACTTGGAAGTTTGTCAAAAAGTAAAAGGACAGAGGAAATGAAGACTCGGTTTGAGAGTTCTTGAATTGTTATAGTCCATAGGCTAAAATAAATGGTTTCCAAGACAATTACTTTTACATAGAGAGATGTAACATGTGTTAAGATGTTTTGCCTTTGTGAAATTACTGCTTTAAGTTACATGGATCGCGTCTCACTGATGATTCTTTTTAGGGAATCAACGGGAGTGTGCATCTCATTCTCGTTATGAGCAACACATTCTTAAGATTTGTACTAGTCATTGAGCAGTGAAATTCGACAAACTTAAGCACGAAGAAAATTCAGAAAAACAGCCCATTTTAGTACCCCACCCCCTAGGGTACACAAATAACACATCACCAACTACGTATTAATGACTGGCTTTGCGCAAGTTCGCTTGTTAATTATAATTAACCTATCACAGTTTCTGTCGAGGAAATCCGGGTAGTGGGCTGCAATGCTTTTCAGAGTGCATACAAACGAATCCACACAGAATGCAACAAAAGTGTAGGGGCTCCCATTGCTCAACCAGGGTCATCGCAATTACGAATTTGGAGTCAACCAATTTCGATGAAAAGCTCTTAAGGCGGATCGACTAGGACTCGATTTGAGCTGCATTGCTTTTGCAATTCAGTTTACATGCCGACCATGCGAAAAAAACTCTCTGAGCTGTGAAAACGCCATTAATTTGAAACAAACTGGCCTCAATGTAACCCAGCTGCTTAAACCAGTTACAATGAAGCACTTAGTTATGATTATCAGGGTTGCATACCGATCACAAGAGTTTGTTTCTAAACGGATTCAATTAGAGGCAAGACGTTGGCACGTGGTAAAACAGTAACACGTAAACTGTTAAATACCACCCGAATATCCAATTATCCTTTCATATGTCCCTCTTTGCAAAAACACAACTGTAACAGATTGTCACGTTGAAATGATGGAGGGCTAATGCATAGATGCTGTTCAAAATCAAAGTTTCATCAAGATACTTAACCTAAAAATAGACAAACATTACCGGATTTCACTAGTACCCTTATACTTGCACTTTAACCAGTTCAATTGCTAAACTATGACGTCCCAAAAACGAAGAAAGGTGGGTCTTCATATTTATTTATACCTATTTATGAAATTGGCCCCAAACAAGAATGTGCGATCTAATTTCCGATTGTGCAGTGTAAATATTAGTTAAACTTTTTTAACGCTACTTTCATTTAACTGCAAAGGGATAGTAATGAATTAAGCCCTTTACATGCATTGTGCATTGTAGTAAAAAGTTGTAAGTACGGTATGCTTATACAACTTCAGTTTGGTTGAGCCTTATCAGTGGGATATTTCATGAGACAGCATACCTTGAGGGAATAATGGGTTTTGATGCATTATTGATAGCGCATCTAGACTATCAAAGCATAACTCTGGAGATCGAAACGATTGTAGCTGAATAGGCTCACACTCAGATTATACCCATCACAGGGTATCTACGTTTGCATGGTTCTACATATTGCATACGTCATGCTTAAAAAACCACTAAATCTATCTTCGAAAAAATACGTGACTAATTTATGCTCAACTTACACCTGAATAATTAAAATATTCTGACGAAAGGAGTAGAGGACCAGAGAGATTAACAGATCGACAAATTCACAAAGGCAAATTCGTGAGATTGGAGAAAGGCCTACAACAAAAGTTTCAATGTGAGAAATACATAAATATTTTGGTGGAAATCGATAACCGTCAAAACACTTATATTAATTTTTTTTATATCCATCACGAGCGTTCTAAAATTACTTGGAGAAAATTTCAAATGCACCAAAATGTTAGCATTTGAATTTATCTTGGTTGATTAGCAAAATGTTGTAGTCGCTGGATATCTGTTGGACGTAAAAGGCAATTTTTACACGGACAAAAGCCCCTTACGCTAGAATCCCATGTCAGTAAGTTGTTTATCATGTTTTATTTTGATAAAAACATTTACTCAAGGTAATGCGACTAAACTGAAATGAAGAAATATATGAACAAACACAAACATTGAATTATTGCAAAGAGAGGCTGATAAATGCTAAGCGAAATGCTGCAATGACCACCCGAAACAGCAACACCCTTTATTGTCTGCAGGCATCTTCCAAAGAGTATTTGCGCTGCTCTAGATCTCTGCATTGTTTAAGATCGCACATAGGCAGATATCTTGCCTGCCAAGACCTAAATGAATTCGTCCCTGGGGAAGCAGGGGTTGTTGGTAATTGCGTATTTCTACTCCCCTCTTATTACGCAACTATGACAATAGTTCACTTGTTGGTTCATAATAATTATGGTAGAGCCTGAATGTTGGTCAACTTTTGACGTGAGATTTTGTTCTAGTTTTAGAATTCAGACCCATCAGCGGAACTAGAGATCCTGGTGATAGTCATTCGTGCCCTTACCGACATTTGGTTTAGAAACACACCCGAAGTACATCAATGCACACCTCTTTAATAATGCTAGGACATTTTGCAGATATAAGGAGGTTCAATCAGTAAAATCTTAGAGCCAATTTTCAAAGCATGAGTGAAAATGTACATTGGGTGATACAGTGTACATTAGCCACTTTTTTGCGTAAATAGTATTACAGCGTGCACACACCCGCAGCATCCTCACGAAATGTTTATTGGGAGGTAAATGAAGAGTGGCCCCAATGATAAGACAGACGAAGTGGACTGAACGGAGACATCCGGATAATGGGGAAAATGATTGTGTGTGATCGTGAGGTTACCTCACAACACTTTAGACCTCTGTGAAACTATTCTGGGTAAAAAGTTGTCACGTGCCATCATATTCTACTTTGGGCTTTGGGAAATGGAACAGAAATAGAGTTCTAAAGAGTTGTTGAAATTTTCACAGCACAGAAGCCAGGTATAACAAAGTAATGCAACCCCAAAACGCAAACTTTGATGTTAATACTTTACGACTGTTTGTAAGTCCTAAAGCGCGCCAGTGAATGTAGCAATAATTTTTTTATTACCTTCCAACCCTTGAGAAAATCTGCATGTCCATAATGCAAAAGACTATAAATCGAAGCTTTTAGAAAAATAACTGTGCCTAAATGCTAAAAGATGAGTGTTTCCAGCGACCGAGCCCACTTCTCACATTCTTAGTCGAGTGTAGCAAAATCCCAGTAACCATATGCAAAATTGTACCGGCGAAGTCAGATGACCTTACATTTTAGCGCTCAATGTAATTGCAGTTGTTAGAATTATGTCATTTGCTCTTAAGGCCTTGACAGCATAATCTTAATATGAGCCCTTAAAACAGCGATAAAATGTGTGTGTGTGTGTGCTACCGGATAAATTTCGATACAGCTGAACCCAAATATGTGATGGGCGGGTGCAGTCCCATTCAAGAAAACTGTGTATTGCCATGAGTTACCCTACATAGTGATCTTAAGAAATGCTTGGAGAGCATGCGGTGGGTGTGGTGGCGCCGATTAAGGATAACGGTGACACATTTGTCGATTAAACAGAAAGATTCGGAACGAAAACTAGTTCCCCATTACTTGGCAATGTGTCGGAACATTGTTCTCAAAGTCCCTACATGCTTTCGAATTAGGAGTGAATTTATCCAAAAGGTAGGTGATAATCTTTCTTACATCTCAGTAGTTGAATAGAACATTTCGCCTAGGAAAAGTAACTGAAAAATTTGCCATCAAAATGAATTCCAGACACATGGAGAGGGCCATTTTTTCTGCGTCGGCGAAAAGCACGAACCTTAATGTAGAAATTTAAGCCTTGTAATTTACTTTTCATAGGAAAAAACCGACTAGCATGACGTTCGGATTCTTAGTGCTGGCTTAAATCATTCAAATAAATTCCTGTGCTAGGAGGCGCTTGTAATATTCTGATACTCTGGAGCGTCTCATGAAACAAGTCGTCCTGAACAAAGGATGGCGGCAGTCGTGAGGGTACGTAATGCTGTAAATGTACTTGGTAAGTGAAATTGAATCCAAATATTTTTGCTGAAGTAAATTAATAAAAGTCGCTTGAAATTAGCATGGCTTTCCGAAATAATCGAGAGAGTGGTTGATGTCCAAAATGATTCCGAGTTTTGCTACATGAAATCCCTTGGAGGGAGGGGCATCAACGCATTACACTATGTATATTGATACCATGGAACTTTGACGCGCGAATGAAAGGGTAAGACTTAGTGCTTCGGCAATTGACGCTTAGACGAATGTCAGACATTCTGCTCTCGAACAAATACTTCTCTTCGAAGTGATGCTTATTCAAATGTCAAACTGGGAAAGGACTTCACAATGCATTAAAACGTAAACCAAACCAAAGAACACGCACTTGCTGGGCTTACAAATAGAAGGGCGAGACACGAAGACTAGGCTGCCTCTTGCGAGCACGAAAGTAAAACGTCCACACCTGGGAGGGAGGGGTAGTGTGTCAGACTGGTCTGCACTCACAAACTGGTGCGCACGTGTAGGCGCGTATAAATGTGAAAAAGGCCAACAGTGCGGTGCGCCGATTTAGACACACAAACACGCGCCTGGTATTGTCAAAGCTAACGACTTAGCTACCACCTGTCTGTACCATCGTCAATTTGCGCGTCCGCACATGATGACCTGTCTGCCTCACGATGACCTGTCTGCCACACGTTATTTTTGTGCACCTTGAGCAGACCGAACCACGCCAACCGAGGATGGATTCGGCGGCATAGGGTACCCGTTGGCCGGCTTTAACATCAGAGGATAGAAACAGGAAGCTGGCGGTTGAATTGTTATTCTACTCTAGTACATCGGCTTTGCCATGATCTTTTGGATAGTGGAATTAAAAAGTGCAGTATCACAGTACTTTCACAAACGGTCATGAAAATGGAATCGCAGTGGCTGTTCAAATGTTGAGAGGCGTTCGTCTACAGTTATCCTCGGTTATCTTATAAATTACATACTTTTATGGCCTCTAAATTATCATATGAAATCGGTATCTTGGGATCCGCTGGAATGAGCCTCTTGGAAAATATGCTGAAAGTAGCAGATCCTGAAAAGCAGTTGATAAGTAGCTAAATATCAATGTTAGATTGAAAGAATTTACTCCTATGCAATACATTATCAAAAAAGGTTCTAAGTCAATTTACTTTCGTACCTGATGCAAAATAGAAAAAAAAACATCTAAACCGTATCTTTGAAATTTATTCCAAGCTCTAACTACGTACCTGTGGGGGGTGTAGAATAACAATGGAGCAGGCAGCTTGGCTTCAAATGCCTTTTTCCATTCAATGGTGAGGGTTCATACATGCTTTTTAATCTACCCATTGCTGTCGACATTCAGTGACCTGGGAATTTAACTTTTAGGGTCACAGTGGTGTGCAATTTTCACTTGGTAAAACATGGAAAATGGACGCCTACAAAACAGGTCCCCTCTTGGAGTGGAAGCACGCTAAGATAGGCGCGTGGCGTTGAAACGCTTATAGTCTTGGCAAACCGTGTGTATGTTGTCTGATGTTATCATCCCTCCTCGTGTACAAAGCTGGTTCTAAATTATTTTCATGCATTGCTGCTCTAGACTTTCCAGCAAAGAGTGATACTCATATTGAAGAAATTAAGAAGACAAGCATGTAGGTGCTGAAATTAAAACATCGCGAGACGTTCATGTCTACCTTGAGCTCCTGCTAAACCCTAAATTGTATGCGCGGATAGAGGTTTGAGTTTCCCAAAATGTGCCTAAACACTTTAGTTTCGGTGAAGGCAAGCTAGCCTCTTGGGACAAAATTGAAATATGCTCTACTTGCTCATTCCAGTTTCTCAGGCACACACGAATTCATCTTGTACAGCTGTTTCCAGAAAGCGTTTTGCGCTCTGCGGGAGCTAGCACATGAGTGCTCCACTTGGTTTCATCAATCTCCATGAGTGTCTTGGTTGCAATGAGTCCTCGTTACCAAACTTAAAAATGCTAAGTGTTCGCGATTTTCTGGCAAACCACTGGAAATAAATGACATGTTCATTTTTCCCTTCAATGCAATAAATCAAACAAATCATTATTTGAAATGAATAGGGGTAAAGTTCGTTAATTAACCGCGTGGTCTAAAATTACTACGTTCCCAGATCCAAGTCTTATCACAAAAATAAAATGTTGGGTAAATTATCGGTTTGCGATTATTAAAATAATGTAATGGATGAAAACTGATGATAGTTACTGGAAGAATTTTATACTTTAACAAATAACAGGCATAAAAGGATGCAGAATAATTCCTTAGGTGGACACATTGTGACAAATTTATGAAATGTGACTGATTTTGAAGGATTAGCTGGCAGTCATTGGACGTTGACAGAAAAAAAAGGAATTTAAAACCATCTATTTCATCAAGTGTAGCAGGCGTACACGTTGCCCACATTGAATGGGTTGATCCTCAAACACTGCACCATCCATAATTATCACCTGAATACTTAATTACCCATTCTAATAATGTAAAGTCTGTATCTAATTAGAAGGTGAATATGTTGCCCAGATGTTTCTTACGAAACAGTTAAATTTTTAGCTGTCTCTAAAGGATAATTTGCTCGCATAAATAAATAAGTTGATCATAAACATATGCCAAACGTACGATTTCAGGTGGTTGGAAAACTGAGTAAAGAGTTAAAATTTATTAGTTAAATATAGCACAACAAAAAACTTTGTCAGAAATACTGGTTCTCAAGGGACACTGATGTGCCCATATAAAAGCCCACTTTGTGAGTATGCTATGCTTAAGCCCCTCGAAAATCAAATAATTTAATCGCTTATTTTTCCACAGTCCCTAATGACCACTCAAACCCATTATTGATTGCAATGAATTAAAATAAATTACCTTTTTATGGAATTAATTATTTCCGGTTGGGCGGTTTTTCGCACTGCCTAGAGAATTCCACAATTAGTTTTGTTTCTTTTAATGTCCAGTTATTCTGAGGGAAGCATCATGGTTCTCGTGGAACTCATGGACTTGTGTAGGAAAGGCCATTCCACCTAACCACTCACATGCGCGTTTATATGTAGGTGCATTTGCTGTCGACTCACTTACAAGCTTAATGCTAGTTGACCTCTACGGGACGAAAGATCAGAGACAAAGGCGAAAAAGTGGAGCGAAAGAGGTGGCACGGCCGTCCTTTCTGCGTGGTGATGTGTGTCTCTGTGTGCCAAAATGCAATGTGCGAATAAAAGTCACGCAGGTAAAAAATCAGTGAGCGAAGTTTGTATTTCTGCTGTTTGGCGGAAATCAAGCCATCTTACTGTGAGAGTATTTCACTCACAACTGATAACAAATTCTTTGACTTCCTTATGACCATCCCTCGCCATTGACGAATCCTAAATAAGCATCTTAAGATTTTGCTGGGGCGGTAATTTTTCACATTGGGATGTCCCTGTATTATATGCCTAACCAAAAAACTATGAAGCATTAAAGGCTCAGGCGAACTGAAGCACGCGTAACGTGAGATACTGTTGGGCAGTCATGCTGCCAATTAGGATTAATCACATCACTGAGGGTGACAATCGACTACACCACACATGAACAATTTGAATTCCTAGTGAATTTCAACGAGCAAATACTTTTAAGGAGGTCGTTTGAGGACAGTTGCTCGAAAACGGCGAGTTAGTGAGGGTATACGGAAAGAGTTAACGGACCAGCTACAGGATGAGTTTGTGTGAGAAGCATGATGTCTGCTTAGGCGTGAAGCATGCTCCATTTCCTGAAATCGCAGGCCTTAATGGTGTGCTTGACGCAAATCACGGATCGGAGTTTTAAATAATGTGGGAACGTCAACAACTCGCGCATCAAATCACAGCCAGGACATTTTTATTATTGAAAATACTTCCTTTCCTTTGCATTTGGGAAAATACTCGGGGTTTTATCGAGGCACCTTGTGGGCTTACCATTTACGGGATATCTGGTTGTTAAAAAAATGTTAAGTATCTTCCGTGCAATCAAATTGCCATCAGGTAACTTCACGACTCAGAAGTGATAGCCTATGTCATGCCATTGGTTGGAGCATTATCATTGGCAGATTTGCGCTAGGTGGATCTAAACTGCCTTCAAGAAAAGCTTCCTGGTAGACGTGAACAGCTGTTTCGCTGAGGTTGAAAAATAAAATATCTTAGGTCAGTAAAATACCTAGCCATAACTTTGTACGTATACTCCAATGTTGGTTTCCCCTAATAGTAATGATGACACTTACAACATCAAAGTGTGTAAACAATACAAGTTTAATATTTATACGCAACATTGTAGCTTGCGGAAAGTTAGAAACAGGCAACTGGATTTTAATTTAGCCAGTTTCTTAATTTTTACATGGATATATTTTTAAAAAAATTATGGCTCCGAGTCCGCCTTTAGTAAAGGCATTCAGCAATTTCAAATAACAAGTAAGAGGCTTCTAGAAAATCAGTTGATTGGACTAAAATTTGTCAACATTTCAAATATATCTGTATGGTGAAAAAACACTCCATTTTTTATCTATTGACAGTTATCGCCACTGTTTCGCGCACAGAAATTGTCCAAAGGCTTTTTAAAGAAGACATGAATAATTAATGGGAACTGCTAGCCCAAAAAGGAAATAGTTTTGGTTTAATAATTTTGCTGTAGAGCATTTTGATGTAGATATATATTAGGAAGCATTACGAATGTTTCGAAAGAAACTTGTCCATCAAGCATCTTTACAGGGTATAGTGTTCGAGTTTTCAATTCAAGTCTTATCCCTATACCTTCAATTTCCTAAAATAATAATTTTTGACAAATTTCGTTATAAAGTGACAGCACTAATTTCATAATGATTACTTTGTAGTAACAACCTTCCACGTGAGTAGAAGTCGAAAACTCACTTCCCAACCTTGAGCATGTAAGGAGCCAAATTTTTTTCTTACATAGTTGGTCGCTGGAAGGGACTGTTTGACAATTCACTGGCTATGAAAATCGCCGATTCCGGGTCCTGGGTTGAGAGATATGTGTAGCATGAAATGCTTAAACACGCAGTTTCAGGTGAAAAGTGGGTCAGTTATACGCAGATTAGGCTGCGTGTAGGCCTATGGCACAATTTCGACAAGTTAGGCCTTGGAAAAGGCATTTCAAAAGGCATCCTTAAGATCTACGCGTAGTGTACACAGTGTCTTTCAAATGTTTTGGTTTCAAATTGGATTCCCTTACATTCGAAGTATCATTGAAAAAAGAAGAGTAAGTCAAGAGACACATAGTTCCCACATGGCATAGCTTTAAAACCAAGTGTACGAAATGAAGCAATGTGTTCAGCTAAGATCCTGAATTACAATACACTCATACATGGTCACTGATTTTTGCGTGTGTACATGTCCCTGGCATTTTCTACAACGTTACTTATTGACCTGGTTGGCATACTTAAACCCATGACTACGCAGTGGCCTGCTAAACCACTAATAAATGGCTGCAAAGTCATTGATAAACTTTCCTTTTAACAGAACTCCACACGTCTTAGTCAGGGTAAGACATGATTGAAAGTGTGAAGACAGGGTACTAATTGGGGATGTAAGGTCTTACATTTTGGTCGATAACAATTGAAGTTTTGAAATCATTATTCAAACGAATTCACAAATTGTGAACTGATAAAACGCTGTTCTAAGTGGACCATTAAGAAAAACAAAGTTACTTCACATGATTTTGGCTCTGGATCAAGACCCAGACGGAAGATTTGCACAATTTTAGAATGAGTTAACAAATCTGTGCTCTCTTCAGGGTATTCCCTAACCACCAATGACAGCCCGTGATCTCATGAGAATTTAGATTTTTCTGTTTTCGTAGAATATGCAAAAAAGTAGTCTTAACTAATACGTTAAGTTCTATAAGTCAAGCATCAGCTGATTTATCTGTGTCTTTGATTTTCATCGCATTAACTTTAGTAATTAGCCTAATTTCCTAATGGTTTTGAAAAAACCAACAACACTACAGTTTATTTGAACACTATCGGATAAAATTCGGCCTCTCAGAGCCGAGATAGTCCATCGGATGGGCTGCAAATTAATTATCGATTAATAAAAGTCCAAGGGATCATGTTCGTGTGCAATGTAAGAAGCAAGTGTACACATCATGGTGGCTTGTTCGAAACTTTTAACCGCGAAACTTTTCACTCTCGCATCCAACTCCACCTTTCTTCAAATTTTCCCTTACACAGGCTAACAGAATTTAACAAATGGCAACCACCACCAGCTTTAGCCAGTAAAAAGTAATTTGTCTTGGTTGTAATAGCTAATTTCAGGGTAACAAACTTAAATCCCATAAAATATTTTTTTTTGTTCAAGACACTATTTCTTTTTTCGAAAAATTGGCCTTATTTATTTATACTGAACACCGTTTGCTATGAGCTTTAAAATGTTTGTGCTTTTATATCTGTTCGCGATAGGTTAGCCTTTAAGACAAAATAATGTAGTTGAAGAAATTACTTGAGGTTAAAAGTGTAGAGAAGCTCTTAATATTATAGACGATTTATTAAAACAAGACATTAATTTCTAGTGTAGAAGCACTTCAAGTTATTTTTAGGTTCTATAATCATAAAGGGGATATAGTATTTCTTATTTGCACAAGAAAATCAACGGAAACAAGAAATGTGCTATGAGTGCGATCGCAGTTTTACATTTAAAAGAGCATTACAAATACACCTTTAACACCAAGTTTTTGGTTATATGAACATCCTGAATTTAAACTTTTGAAACTTTGATTCAAAGTTAAAAATTGAGCAGACACTCAACAATGTTCAAATTAAACCACGTCTACATGTTTTATATTCAGCCATCCGCTCCAAAAATTCCTAGGAAAAATGACTAAATATAATAAAACTGCAATCGGTTTTCATTTTATTTGCTTACCATGGGTAGCTTAGAAATCATGGTGACATTTTTTATTACGTGACAGTTTTATAATATTGCCGTTTTTAAAATAACTCAAGTCAGTTTAAATCATATGCCACTTGGCTTGCAGGAACTTCCATGGCTTTGTTGCTTGCAATGCTTCTTTGAATTTGAAAAATTTCCATTGGTTTTTTAAAGAGCAAATTACATTGAAAGGAAGTCTATCTTTATCCTCTAAATAACAATCATTGGCAGATCAGCTCCTGTTTTGTAATACACACGAGTTTTCATTTTTATTCAAGATGTATGCAGTCCACAAGAACCCACAAGTATTTATGTTATTTAAACAAAATACATAAATGCAAGTACTTAGGCTTTCTTTTTGAAAGTGATTTCCGTCTTCTTGGTGATGCCCTAAATATCGAAAATAAAAATTAGAGCTAACTTTGTTGAGGATGTATAATGATCAAATAAAAGCTCGTACTTTCACCAGCTTGTTCTAGAAAGATTCAAGTTTCTAGCTTGATAGATTTGACGAAAACAGAACTTCTGAACTAGTTTCAAAAACGAACCGGCATCTGATTCCTGCTAATCGCTGGGTAGACGACAAATTATGGTACTGTTAAAGCCTTTCCAAAGATCTTAGGAAAACATTAAGTGATTTGTATGAACTGTTTGCAATCCTCGACACGGGTATAATGTATCAAACAATATATTGCTTTAAACTCCATTTTGCTGTTTGAAGTAAGTTAGTTTTCTTCGATTTCAATCTAAATGATAATTCGATGATTAAGCGAGTATTTAAAGCACTGCCTTGTTTGTAATAGTACATTTATCAGGTTCTAATTTTATATTGCAAGAATATTTTAACCAAAATTTAAGCATTTCCGTTTGAAAGTAATAGCAAAAAATTGCGTACATATGCTTGGAAGTTTTGTCGCAGTATGTAAGTGAAAAGAAAGCCAAGTGGTTTCACTGCAAGTACTCCTTAAAGGTCAAACACACCGCTATTTTCGTATTACAATAAATAAACTAAACGGTCACGTAGGCAGACTTGCGACTGTTTAAAAATGTTTGAAGAAAGCGTTCTCCGAGACCGTAGACTTGGCAGAAATAAAACAAGGGCATCTTCCTCCTTAGCATTTCAGATAGCTTTCATTGTACTTTTCAGAAATTTTTATGCATTATTTCTTTATTCCGTTTTGCTCTAAGTGCGAGAACTGAACTTTGCAAGGCGAGTTGTTCACATAAATAATATCTGATTGGTTAAAATAGCAGCTTTGAAACATATCCTAAGAGCATTTTGTTCTATTAAGGTTCCTGCTCTTTGCCCTTATATTTCTTACTTATTATTTCAAAAATTGTTTTCTGCTAACTACAAGACCCATAAATATAAAGAAGCTAAAAGTTTGAAAAGCAACGTGCGAAAGTGGCTAACAATCTGAGGATATTAGTTAAGTAACGTTCTAATTCATGGGAAGACATGAGAAGTTAGATCTACGTCATCTGCCGTTAGTTTTTTTAACAAGAAATGTTCAATTTTCTTGGGTTTTAATATCCAGAATAACCACATTTTGAGGAATCTGACGTAAAATTATCTGCTCATGTTATTCAGATGTAAGAACACTGTTTGTTTAGCCTGATTACCAAAAGCGTATGTACCAACCTCGGTCGTTTCTCGAGATAAGAGGACTAGGTCTACATCGAATGGAATGGAAGTAATGTAAAAATCAAGGAGATACTGAAAAATTCACTAAGTATTTTATTTTAACGCCGGATTGAAGATATTCCAGATGACCATGATTTAAATAAATTATTTTTAACACAGAACTTAACTCATTGCAAGTCCAAGTTTTAAACATTTTCCGTGCCTGACTTACAAAAGAAGCATTTGTACTGAGTACCAACAGTGATCCTGGGTATTTTAATTTTGAAAATATGAAATTTATCATATTTATTTGCCAAAAAATATTCTGATCAAGTATTTACAAATAATTTTTATATAGAAATAGTCACAAAAGTGACACGCCACCTGCCTGACTAAAAATTGTGACCGCTCTCTGTTTAGTTAAGTAACTAAATTTTGGTATGGACTTGCACTAGCAAACCAGTTTTGGTTCCCGTTTAAACTCTTACCTAAGCCCATTTTTGGCTCCAAAAGCAACTGTGAATCCACAAATAAAGGCAGTCTCTCTGTTTATACAGATAAACAACCAATGGGCGCACATGTTCCATTAGTGACAGGGCAGTGGCAAAATTTCAGCAATTTCTGCAAAACTTGTTTCCCCAGGAGTAAATTGCGAAATTATTTTGGAGAAAAGCACGCATAAGTCAAATGACAACTTTTGCAGAGTTAGTCGATTTTGACGGCTTGTAATATTTGGCAATTGAAGTGGCATCTGAAACATGCTCGCATAAATACCACTCATAAATTTGCGCGAATTGCTTCTTCAATGTAATAAAAACCGGGGAAAAAGGCAGGTAAACTGAAACCAAGTGTTGCTCGGAACGGCATAGGAAAAGTGGCTGAAGGGACTTGTCAGCAGATCACCTAAGCCACAGAGAAAAGTGATATGCCGATTTTTTTCGATAAAATTTTCCTCAAATTTAAGAGGTTCTTTCATCCGTAAAGTGTAACTAACGGACCAATGAAATGCAGCTCACCTGACCAGGGCATACCCAATTCGTAAACTTTTTCTGTTTGCTTTTATTTAACCAGGTGAACAGTGCTCAGCTAAGAACAGTTAGATGACGAAAATCTAGTAAACAACGTATAACAGGGTGGGGAAATTATTATTCCCGGTCAATAACAACGCTTTTCAAGAACCAGTAGAATCTGCTGTGCTCCAAGGATGGCAAGTCACAGTTGCAGAGTTTCATTGGCAATTGTTGTGGGTAATATTGTGTTGACTTTTAATGACAGAAATTTTCTCAATATGCATCCATAGGGTCGTTCCAGGTGTCAGTTCAGCCGGTACTGATGCGCATGCGTTTACACATCAAGGCAGAAGTTCTAGTGAGAACGCTACCACTCCATTGGACCTATAACCAAGGGCGTGTGCAGGGAGTCTGCGCATAAATCAGGAAGCCGATTTGTATGTGTATGTGCGCGTGCACATATGTGTACACTGTTTCGAGATTTATTGTTGAAAATTCATTTAAAGGTCACCTGTGTCGCACACGGTGCATTATTTACAGTCGATATAGCTCGAACTATCCGGAGGTTAGGAATGAATAGTAATATCCTCATTTTTTAAGGCAGAAGTTATTGGTGAGTTTCTTCCCAAGCTTGGTTGCTATTTATTAAACGAAAGCTGATTTCTTTTGAAGTCTACTCAACACGAATTAGCACTGGTGCGAATTCCCGCATAGCTATTCAGTTTGGAGCGGACTGGATGAATTTGTCTATCATGTAGGCCGTTAATTCCACCAGGAATTATTATTCCATATCACAGCTTTGGTCACACATCTCAAAAATTGACTCTCAGTAAGGAAAAATTCTTAATTTACTGCTGCCTACATACTGCCCTTGCACGTAATAAATTGGCTGTACAAGAACACAAATAGCCTTTCCAGCAAGCGAAAGAGCCAGCATGTTCTCTCTGTCTCACCTCCTCATCAAAATTTCTTGGTTTTCGAGACTTATCATCTTTCAAAAACTACTTTAAATACCTGACGGTAAGCAATTCACTGCTAATTAAGCGTCTTAAGGGGAAGAATGACACACTATCAAGATACAGTTGACGGAGCGTCATTTTCAGGAGTATAAAGTAAATTAGGCGTTTATTCTAGTAAAGTTCATGAACAGGGAAAAGCAAATCATGAGACTTAATTCTATGAAAATTCTCTTTACAAGCCTATAAAGGTTTTGCTAATTAAGAAACTCGATAATTGTGTCTATATTTTTTGAATGATCGGGGTTACCAGGGGCGGTTAAAAATTACACATAGCGTGTATTGTCAAGATTAAGTTGCATGTCTGAATATTTTAGCAGGTAATCGAAATAGCCATGTAGAAAAGTACTAGGTTCTGCTTAATGCAATTATGCAGGCTTTTCTTAGCAAGCTCCAATTCAAAACGCAAGCGACTGACTAATACAATTCTACGGCTGCACCGAGAAACTATACAGAGTGACTGTCGGTTGAGGGGGGGGGTTCTCTACTAACTTAGCGTGACGTCAAACACAAATCACAGAAAACCACCGTTCGTGGACCAATCATCAGGTTTTATGTCGGAATTAAACAAAGGCTTATGCTTTTCGTGAAACCAAACCACTGTCTGTTGACAGGACCTCTAATTAGCCCGGACGGTACGTAGAGCTGGAAAAGGTAAAAATCCAGTTTCGTGAAAAATAGGCACAGATTAATTGCAAACTTTTATTGTTTCTTTTAAACAATTGCCTTATGACCTTCAAGAAGTGGTGATGTACGAGTAATATGCACCACAGAAGCGACACCTTAAACTTCTCCTCCTGCAAACATGAACAATTTTCGACTTTGTAGTGAGGTATGCGGACTTGATGAAGTCACGGTGGCTACTGACTGTAGGGTCGACCATTTATTGAGCCGCTACGTCAAAGTCGTTTTTTGGTTAACATGCAAGAAAATATGTGGATGTAAGATGCGTGAAGGTGATGTTAGCGTAGTCAATGTAGATCATAACACTGAAAGTAGGTGTGGTTGGTGAAGAACGACGAGACCAAAGAGAGGATAGTCGTGACGAATCTCATTAGTTGATTTTGCCAGGTTACTTCTTTAGGTGTAGGAATTTGTTTTGGTTTATTTGTCAAACTATGACATCGACTGAGAAATATTTTAAGTTTTTTAGTACTACATTTTTTATTCGTCAATGGGATTAGTCTCTCGATCCCGGAAATGCAATTGCAATAATTTATGCAAAATGTTTTTAAGTCTTCTCGATAGCAAAAAAATAGGATTTAGATCTTTAATTTCATTTGTTTAGTTACTAATTTGATCCTTAGCATGGAACGGAAGTAGTTAAATGCCCTCAATGGACGATCAGATTCACTGAATTAATGCTAGGTCGTTCGATGTTAGCATAATATTAAGGTACATCAAAACAAGTTCTTTCATAAAACTTCAAAGTACAGGTCAAATAATGCTACATTTTCGCTCATAAAAATTCTTGCAAATCCCCCATAACATTTGGAACACCGGATTATCAGATGCGAAATCATACTCCCCGTAAACTTTGTACCATGGTAACTTTAATTTACGCTTGGCGGCAACAATACTGCCGTCGATTGGATGCGCTGGACAGAAAGATTTGATTTGAAAATAAGTGTTTGCTTTCGGCGTCGCACAAAACCACTGATGTTTAAAGAAATGACTGGATTTGGGCGTTTCGGATAAACAATGCAGTTAAGGCCCAACTGGGATTAATGTCAAAAAAGGTGTTTGTTGTTATTATTGGCAGGGTAGCTGAACCGCTAAAATGACACGTTACATTGGTCAGGGACTTTTAGATAAGTTTTTCTACACCAACTCCATATAGTAATAAAACAAACAAAAATCTAAATAGTTCACTATGGTAGCACTTCCCTACATTTTTTATTACTTATGAAGTCTAAAGTCAAAATCAAATTTCGCAACTACTGTTTGTGGTATATTTTTGATAGTAATTAAATTTGGCAGAAATAGGTTGACACTTTCTACGCATTCAAATTTGGTGATTTGCATTACAACTAGCAAAGCCGTTTGTATTTTGTGTGAAAAACTCCACATATATACCATTAATTAATATTTGTGTAATTTACATCGGCTTAGGTAGATTGGTTTTTGAAATGAAAGAAATATCCGGTCGGAAGTGTTCCAGATGTTGACAGTTTGCCATTAAAAAGTTTACTGAAAATATTTACAATGAGCACAAGTACCAGTGCTTCCTACCCAAAATTATTCCCTAACTTTTTAAACATGTATTTATGTGTACTTAAAAATCAAACAGCTACCTGGCCTTGTTGCATGTAAGATGCCTTAAATCACGATAACTTGAGGTTTAAGTAAGGTTGGACCGTTAATTTGCCAAATAGCGCTTCTCGCCTGATTATCATATGCGGTTGTCACCCTCGCTGTTACAACAAGTCGGATGCAAATGCAGTTTCTGAAAATCAAAGCCTTCAACTTCGACAGACACTACATGAAACGAAAATGACTTTGTCCAAATCCCGTAGAGGCTGAGCCACAGGTTGGGGTAATTGATTTTCTTTGCTGTTGTTTCCTTTTGTGAAAAGCAACTGCTAGAATTTATGTGGAGTCTAAAACAACAACTTAAATGGACAGTTCCTACCTTAACAAATGATTAACATTAACATTTCCGAAGCATTTTAGGGAACTTGTTAAACGCAACTTTAGCCACAACTGTCCTTTAAAAATTGTCTTTATTAAAACACTTTATAACATTAGTGATCATCTTCTAGCTTTTAACTAAGATTTAATCTACGTTCCTCAAAAATTAGGAGAGTTAGTGGGGCTAATTTTTGTGACTATCAGAGGTTTACTTTATAGGAACTTGTTTTGCTGAGGCAAAAAAGGGAGGATTCGACAGAGCCGCATTTAGAAAAAATATGGGGAATGAGATAAAACATTCTAGCCCAAATCACTGATTTTTGGTTTAGTGATTTTGGTGTTATAAGACCTTGCGTGATCAGGCTGAATAATGACATCACTTCTAAATGCATGTTTAATCAAAATAATGCTCAGCCAAATCGAGGATGATTCCTGTGAAATTTTATCACACTGACATAATCAACCATTCACATCCAACAAAAATTTTTCCAAGAAATAAAACCCCCTTGAATATGGACAAGCGTTTACCGTACATTTGGTTAATCGATTACTTTTTAACATAATCTTAGCAGAAGGCGTAATAACTTTATTTAGAACATGTTTCTTTAAGCATCATTGCTGATTCTATACTTTTTCACTCATCTTCAGTTTCAGCGTCAGTCAACGAAAGACCGTATCAAACTTTTATTCATCAAAATGACTAAAATCATTGTTTTTAAATTTTTGACCAACCATAATCCATTCTGATATTCATGGCTCCAGAGCACGTGTAATTAAGGAAGTTCAAAGCACTGTACAGCGTGATCTTGCCGAAGCCCATAAAACATCAGATGTTGAATTTGCACTTTAGCCACTGTTTGGACATCCATTTTAAGTCGGTACATTCAAGTTCCTTCGTAGGTTAACAATATTCCACCTGACACCAATGTCTGTAATTAGGATACAGGTATTGTAACAGAAGTGACGCAAACAAACACAAAGACAGGACCTAATAACAGCAAAATTAAGTGACCTTACATAATTTCAGTGTGTTAGGGCTTCACATGGTCATTTTATTCGCCATTTTTAAATTATTGTTAATGGTGAACTTTCAAGGAACATGAAATCAATCCTACTGAAGGGGAATTTTTATTGAGACAAAATGATACAATTGTAATAATATTAAAAGTTAATTTGTCTTAAACAGTATTAAATCAATTTACTAACGAAGGGCCTAAGTCCACCAAGCTTTCCTGTGTCAACCTTGCATCAATTAAACAATTCAGTCGTTTGAAAAAAGTAGAGATTGGGTTCTTCTAAAGCTGTATTCTACCTCAGTCAAACTTAACTGTGCATGCCTCAAATATCAGTCGTAATATTCAGGGGACACGGAATGAGAGGGTGCACAATTATGGGATTTCTGAGGTCTCGGCGTGCTCAACACTAGTTTGAATGCCCTTTCGATAGACCACTAGCCTCCTAAAAGGCCTACAGTCATTCGCATTTTGGGGGCCAAGTGTCGAGTCAACCTGTTCGCTGACAAGGAACTGACTTCATCATATTGTCTTGACGCTTTCGGAGAACCAGCTGTGTCTGTTATATGTGAACCATTTGTACCCGAACGGGGTCAATCATAGAGGCACCCACACTCACGCGCGTAAGGCTCCGTCAACGGCAGCTTTGCCTGGGATGTTCTGTCGCTTTCGCTTTGCTATTAAACATCTCCCTCTCCTCAGTCCTAGATTGGGATCTTGGGAGATTAACCAGCAGAACAATACGAAATTTTTTCATTAGTTAATCATAAACACAATGACATAGGCAAAGTGCATTCTAACATTAAAATTAATTTTTTAAACAACTTCAAGAAAATGAGATTTATTGATAGTAACTCTTATCTGAAGGGATGATTTGGATGTTACTTACATATCTACTGCTTTTCCAAATAAGATACGTGTTAAAATTGAGGTCATAGTTTCACGTTTTGAGAAATTATGGGCCTATCAGAAATAAAACAATTGTTGCGTATTAATTGCACCAAATAATAGCTTAGATGCTTGCTCCTTAAGTGGATTTATAAACCCGAGTGGTACAAAGTTTAAAGCGGTTCGTTTGCAAAAGGCTATCAGAAATAGAACAAAATTTAACATTAATCACACAAACTAGATGAAAATTTTCTAAGCTGAGAAATACATAGCTGCAAAAAATTTGCCCCTAAATATTAGGTTTTTCATATTTGAACTTCAGCGAGGTGATTTTCGAATTTTTTGGTAAAAGACAATGAAATTGTTTAACCTCATAGTTTTTATATGTACTCACGCGATCGTATATTCAGCATCAGCTTTCTAGTCATAAAGTGTTTGATAGGAATTGCCGGCGGTCATACAAATCAAGATTAAAATTGCAAACGTTGATTGAAAGCACTGGCCTCGTGTCTGTGTCTCAGGAACTGATTACTTTGCTTGTCATTTGACGGTCAGTACTTTACAAAAATCCAAAATTTCGTGTTTTTTTGTGGAATCTTGCTGTTTGGAGCATTGGTTTGAAGTGTCGGAGAAACGCAGTATTTTATTGTAATGTGTAATTACAGGTACAATTAAGTGATTTCGGCATTCCAAGCATTCAAATGCTCCAACAGACATCTCAAGGTAAGTAAAATTAATTTACAGTGAGGTTTCTAAACCTTTAGGGGAAAGGTAAGACAAAATTGGTAATCTCAAAAAGGACAACGTGATGGCTAGGTCTAATGCACGTAGTCTCTTAATTGCTTAATTTAAATTTTAATCCATTACATTTAAATCTGGAAAGGAGATAAAAGTGAGCTAATCCTTTGCCCCCTATCAGTTTTATACTTAATGGCATAACAAAAATGCACGGGTTTTACATCACTTTCAATAACAAACTTTATCTCTTAAATTGTTTGCGAATTCCAGCCACCGTGCATCTTTCAGCCTAAATAGCAAACATGAAATGTAGAGAAATTTTATTTACGCAGAGCATCTAGAATGCCCCACGGAATTTCAGGTTATTCAATTTTATTTAGACTTATAAAATCGTCATGGCTCTTGTCTGCTTTAAAAAAAAATATAAATCACGTTTTTCATGTCATTTTCATTATTTTCATACAGAATAATTAGGACACTTGCTTCTGTTTCGATGTATTTCAACAATTGTAAGAGCACATTTACTCCCATGCGCATAATGCTCACCCTTACTGGAATTAATACAATCACTCACGTCTACTATCACTGTCATTCCTGATATTTACGTTGCTTAACGTAAAATGCATCTGGAAGGAAATTGAGTGTACTGATTTAATTTGTGTCAGATGAACAACAACATCATTCTACGCCACAACGTAGGTTATGCAGCGGTTTCATTGAAGGAAGTTCACTGTTTATTTCTTCCGGCTATAACCACACTATAAGCAACACACTTTAATCAATTCGTAAGCTTACTAGCTTACCAGCGCTCAAGTACTTCATTGATTGTCCTATCGACTAATCACTGGAAATAACAAGAATTTATCAAACAGACTTCCACGCCAAATTTAGCCTTCCATAGAGACTTGATTGTCCATCACCTATCACACGCTTTCGAAAACTCATTAGCTTTGGTCGCTATTACGGTCGACCACTTAAATGTCAGCAAATAATTTAACCCGAAATGCGGTATTCTTTTAACCCCAAAGTGCTAAGTCATGTCCCCTACTTGAACTTTTCAATCTTGCAAATGAGCTCACCTTACAAACAGTGCTGGTAAATTGACACTACGATATTTATGCAATAGAGTAATTAGGCCTAGCATCTCGTAATTTGCCTCAAAATATTTGAATGGTGACGTCAAAGTCTGACTAAAAATAGCTCTTTTTTTTCATTTGCTTGTTTGTAAAACCGACTTTTACTAATTCGATCGTAACGTTGAGCTGTGAAAACGATTTCACTGTTTTAAACACAGAACATTTCGCTTACACGACTGTCTACACGTGCTTCGCTGTGTTAGAATTCAATTAATCGAGGAATAGACCAGCACGCATGCTACTACAAGTCACATACTAATGTGCAAAAGTCTGATTTATGGGCCTACACACCCTGCATGTGGATTCTTTCTGGGGTTTTGCACATGGCTTTTTGCAAATTATTTAAAACAGCTGCGATCACCTGAACAACCGCGTTAAAAGCTGAAAATTAAGCAAACTACACTTATTTTCCACAATTTCTGTAATGCATTTGAGTTGTATGGTTTCTGCGACAAATAATTTGAATCAACAATTTTGATAATGAACTAATATAATGAGTAGAATTTCGAAATCAGCTATTTATTGAATGCAGGAAGGAGGAAAGGGAATTTTAACGATTTCCTTGAATATGTATGTTAAAAGAATAAGTGTCGTCTAAAGCATTATGAAATCTGATCACTTAGTGCGACTACTGACGATTTTCTCAATTTTTATAATTGATGCCAAGTTTAGGCGCATAGCTCTTTTTTCCTTAAATACCCTTAATTACGACGGGATGAGCTGTAGGCGAATCGCAAATTGCCGTCCACACCAAACCACATACAAATAACGTCTCAACAGTTGTCTACTCTCGTATCTTGAGCTATGGCCCAGACTCCCATAATTACTGTCAAGTTTCCTCCACGCATGTTGTATTCACTCGTATATGCTCAGTATAGGCAATTTTCTTTAAAGATTTATTTCTGTTTACATCCAAATGTAAACATTATCCTTCAAGTGTGCTTCTTGTTCACATGAAAAAAGTAAGCTTCTTAATTTACATTTGCCATTGGGCAAAAACAATTTTTCCACTGGCTTAAAAATAAACTGAACGAATTTTATTGCCCTTTCACAGTTCACGATTTGTGCTCATTTAATTTATTTAAGGCCTGAGATGTTTCATTTAAAACGCGAATTTCTTTTTATATGGACTTGAACATAGCATACCCATTGATGTTTGACACACTTTTATTCCACTAACAAAGAACCAAGTTAAAAGGTGGGTGTACTGGTTTAGAACAGTATCAAATCATGGGAGAAGCACAACTACTTTGATCCCAAATTATGCAAATGGGCATGCTAAGCTCATAAAGTCTCTAATATTATTCAAAGAGGATTATTTATCGGATGAAAGTGAGTGAAAATAATTTGCACTACAATTTCATCTGCATTGATATTTGTGCGCTTGCATGTTAGGGTAAAGCCAAGCTGGCCATTTTAATAACAAAAATACTGAGCATAAACTGTGAATCGAGTAACTGGATTACATCGAATATCGCCTGGACCAATTTTTTGCTAAGCACAATTTGGTGAACTAAGTTTGGCACCAGTCACATTTAATTGGGAAACCCAGTTTTCCGGTCCTTTTTAAATTGACATATTTTGATTGTACATACTATTTAACAGTGACGAAGAGTCAACTGTAAGCTACTGTGGCACCATAAATAGTAACTATTTGCCGACTGCAATCTGAGCGATGCCTATATAAATTATACAAATGGCTGTTCCAATGTTTCAGACTTGTAATGGCCTTCTAGACAGTGTGTTGGGAGCCTGAGCTGCACTATCATAACACTGCAATGAAAACATTTGCCTGGCCTATTTTAGGCCCATGTAACAGATTTTGTATAGATTAGAACCTAATTTGTCATTTACCGACCCTATCACAACTAATATGGCTATGTGTTACAAGGGGTTTAGTAAACATTAAAACAACGTATAAAACTTAGATCGCGGAATATATTTGCTTAAAAGTTCACTAAAAAGGGACTATACGTATTGTTATGTAATAAGGCAATGGATAATGGAGTCGTTAAAAGGAGGAATATTTACACAGGCGTCTCTGCAATATTAATTTAACTCCTGATTCCACATATTCATTTTACTTGCACATATACCCATTTGAATTAGCCTTTTATATTCTTTCGTGGGGCTGTGATTAAGATCTTGAATTCAAACCTCAAAAAAAGGAATCAATCGATGTAAACAGGGGTGCGGTTTGATTGATCATACCAAATCTTGACTCTTTTCTTACTTGACTGGTGTTTATGCCATCGTTCCTAGCATGAACTTAGTAATGTGGTAATGAGAAGTGGCTTTGCATTTGTAATTTCGGACAAAGACATTATTATGCTATATATAACATTAAAATGTTCAAAAATTTTTTTTAGTGTCTCCTAAAAAACTTTCTTAATAAACTTTTTAACAAATTCCATTGACTATACTTTTACCAAAGTTAAACAAATGTTCAAGATTAAATATTTAATCATTGTATCTAGAACAAACACTTGACCGATAATGTCACAAGGCAAAAACAGCTGTCTACCTTAGCAACCATTATCTCCATTTTATTCACAAAATATTATTGTCAAAAGTTGACTATTTTATTGTAAATGGGTAAATTTACGTTTGTTGTGTCTGGTAGTTGATAAAATGCTGGAAAATGTCCGTGATCTAGGTTAATTTCGGCGAGCTAACTACCTAATCAGCAAACGCCAGTTCTAGGTTAAATCATGTCGGTAAACTGCATGTTTATATACAAAATGTGTTTAGTTATGCATAATTTTGGGTCTACTTATTACAAATGATAACAATGCAAAATCTTGTAAGAGAGAAATGAGTAAGAAGGTGTGTGTTGTACTTGTCATAGTTAATAGCCTATTGACAAAAGAATTATTAGTTTCACGGGATGATAATACTTAGTTAATGAGTTAATTAGAAGTGCTTCTGGATCAAGAAAATTCTAGTACACCTAAGCGTCACCTATCTGCAGACTTCATAGGGTTGTGTACATTTATTGTAAGGGCTTCAATGTCTTTTTCGATTTAAGGCCATAAAGGTCGAACAGTTCTAGACTCGCTTTCTTTTTACCTTTACCAGTCTGCACTCCTGATTCAAACACCACAAACATCTCATAGTTAGAACTCACTCAGAACTGTTAACGTTAAAAAGGGGGTGCTTGAGAAAGAGCCATGCCAAGAATACGTGCAACGTCATCAGAGTAGAGCCGTGGAGACTATCTACAAGGTCATTACAGTTTTCGGAAATTAACAGAACGATTACCGACATTTAACGTTAGCAGGCGGTCATCTGTCCCCTCAATGGTAGCCGCTTTAATGGGTTGAAATGCACTTAAGCTTAGCGCTTAAAAGAATTAATAAACAACAAAATGCCTGTACCCACCCAGTTACCCCTTCTAGGAACACGCATGAATCGCTTGGCAGTGATAAGCAGTGGGAGTTGCGATTCAAAACCCATTGGGATACCACACGGGAATCGTAATCTTGTGCAAAAAAGTGCAGCACAATATGGGCCACTAACCTCTTTATGCCATCGGAACTGCAAGGATGTTTTAATTAATGGTCCGGCATTTATGCACAAAAGCGCTAGTCTGTTTGTTAACTGCAACATGATACGTTATCTAATTATAAATAACTAAAAAAAATCGCATTTCCGTTTCGTTGTTAAAACTCAGATATCTTTTCCAAGCTACTAAACATCTGTCAATACATAAAAAGGCAGCCTTATAAAATCCTACCCTGAGGTTTCGCCACCCGACTACCCGACAGCTCTTGAACAGTTGAGTCATTTAGTAGATTTTGCCCCACTTATGTCGATGAATCCCATTTAATGCATTTTCCAGTGGAAGTCAATTCGTCACTTTTATATTGCAACAAAGGGCATAGATGTAAATAAATACGAGTTTAGCAGCAGTCATGAACACAGATTTTGCCAATAAATTCGCTGGAGTCAGGAAATAAGGTATGTGTTTAGGGAAATTATACTACCTGTCCTTATGACGAAAAAAAGCAAAAAGTACTTAGACCCATATCTAACGATGTTGCGACAAAAATGAAAATGATTATTTTGTATAAAGTAATTAAACCTCTAAAAATGAAGCAAGCTTGCTTTAAATTACACTTTTTATTAAAGTATTCTATACATTTTGTAGCTGAAACGTGTGGACATTGAAGAATGCTAGTAAGCAATCCGTGAATGAATGATGTCGCTTGAAAAAAGACGAACTACGACATTTGAAATTGGTGACTGTCAAGGAATCTAAATTTATTTTGTTAACCGTAAGAAAGAAATATGATAATTAGATATTGTTAGTCCAAAGCTTGTTGTTCTCAGTACAGACAGCCTGAGGGCTGGAGGGCTCATGCAAATTACTAACATCGTAAACAGTCTTAAACAGTTGGCTATACCAAACATTTGGTTATTCATTGTATTTTAGGAGATTAATAGGTCTGAAGGCAAACTCAGAGAACCATACACGTTATTTATCGAAAATACCCATCCTTCACCGATTGATTACACGTCACCTACGGAGCTGCGTGTTTTGAGAAATGAAGTTTTGTGATGGAGAAGGTCGGCTTATGCCATAGGAAGTGAGTCAAGTTGCAACAGGCGTCGAATGGTCAAGATGCGTTAAGAAATCAAAAATTAGGTTTAGAAATTTGCCAATCACTTAATAATATTCACATATCAACATGGTGACTCAGTAGCTTGTTACACATTTGGATGAGGAAGCTGTAGTGGTGTTTAGTGACTTTGAACATCACCTTTAAAATCTTTCCCTGACCAGAGTAACTGATCCAATTTTTATTTTAATCAGAATGACAATTTATTTTTTCTTTTAACTAGGTATTATCTTCTTTCTCTTGTGAAAACTCTGTACACTGACTAGATTAACTAAGAGCTAATCTTTGGGCTACCAAAGGTGTTGACTTAAGTTTGCACAAAGCTTGAAGTTGTCTTCCTAAGTTTTTCTAGGTTGAAATCAGTGCCAGGTGGCATGCAAACAGGAATCAGGGGAGCGTTCCTGAATTTGCTACCATCCCATTCTTCATCCGAAATTTATACAAACAAGTTTCTTACTATTTTAAACTAGATAGAGCCTTCGTCGAGCGATGATGGTCTCCAGGAAACAAGTTAATTATTAAAAAACAAATTTTCTTGAACAGCTCTTGTATATTA
Organism: Mesocestoides corti; assembly: GCA_900604375.1. Classification (NCBI taxonomy): domain Eukaryota; kingdom Metazoa; phylum Platyhelminthes; class Cestoda; order Cyclophyllidea; family Mesocestoididae; genus Mesocestoides; species Mesocestoides corti. The sequence goes on along the minus strand of UXSR01005417.1, from coordinate 27,636 downwards.
ATGAACGAGTTTTCAATAATTCGAAGTTCATTTTATTCTCAATCGTCAACCATGCTGCAGCACATCATCACACGGTGATATCTCGTACCAATAAAACAGCAAGACTTTTAGTTCAGACTAACCACATTAAAAGGTTTGGACTAAGTTAGATTTTCTACCAAGTACTTAACCCTGCCAATTGATAAATTTCTAGATGCCGTTCTTTTGAATAGGTCAAGCCAACATTTCAAATTGTACACTTACTTTAACCAACATATATCCCAGGAATTGACAATGTATTTACTGCTTAATATACTCGGTTTTTAGTGGATCGCTGGCTCTTGCAAACCAATAAACTCTTATTTTTAGTATTT
>UXSR01005417.1:0-26979 GCA_900604375.1 Mesocestoides corti | reverse complement strand
GGGTTTTGCTGTTTTGTAGTTTTTTTTTGTAAATTCCATGGTTAAATACCTTTTAAACATTAGTTTAAGTCACGTTGAATAACACGATTTAATTCGGCTCGCATAATGCCTGTTCAACAATCTTCCCTTGTTCGTGAAAGCCTGGTTGGATCACCTTTTTGATCCATGTAGGAAACGACCACATTCAACATTGGACCATACGTCCTTTTTTCTATTAATTGTGTACCGGCACAGATTTCATGCAATTTTTTTCCATGACCTTTCATTGCTCATCTTTAATGAGTTACGTGTCCCTGTAGTTAAGAATAACGAAATTTGTAATCAGAATAAGGAGACAACTGGTTGATAGAAGCATAGGTAATTATTAATTTCTTGCTAAAAGTAATATTTTCCAGGGTATTTTATAAGAAAGCATTATTTATCTATGTTGGGAAAGTATTTATATACTATAAATCCAGACATACGCTTTGAATTAACTTACATTTAGGGCAAACTTTCGTGCGATTGCAACTTCTTGTTGAAACCGAGCTGCCCATTTTTTATTCTCGTGCGTTTGCAGACAGCCTGACTGCAGCTTTTGCTGATACCATTCAAATAAGTGTCTTGATAATCAAAAGCAGGAAATTGATAACTTTGCAACCAACCTACTGTAATATAGTTGCCGGGGTAAATTGTCTTTTTTTCCTAAAATATACAAGAATCAAAAATACGCTCACTTAAGAAGTCATAAATTTTCTAAGCTATGCCAGGGAGATTGTGGACTAGTGTCATTCATCAAGAAAAATGCGCGTCCCACATTCGGATGAATCCAAACCCCTTTGGGCAAATTTTAATAAATTATTTCACCTCTTGTGTATGTGTGAATCCTGATTTCGATGGATATTAATTTTTTCCGTGTCGGCCCAAAAAGACAAATTATCAAAAAGAAGATTAGTCTTATTTTTTAAGCGAAATACAGTACAGCTGATTTTGTTGTTTTGTTCTTGTTTAAAACTGCTCTAACAATTGCAACATAACCTAGGTTTTTATAATAAAAACAGCAATGTTGCTGTTTTATTTTTGTTGCCCAGGCAACACTTTTCATTTCCTAACCGAATTCAATTTTGGAAGCATGCAGCGATTTAAATCTCGTCTGATAATTTGTCTTTTTGAGCTACCATCACGCAGGGGAAGCCAATTTTGCAGCTGAATACAGCCGAAAATTTAGCCATTCACGGATAAAACAAGGAAACAAATCTCATATTATATTAAAAAAAGGTTGCCTTATAAGCATGATGACGAAATAGTAAACAGATTTACGTCTTCTCTTCCACTGGACTTGAAATCACCCTGTCATCAAATAGAGTAATTTAATCAAAATTTAAAAAAAGGTAATTGTTGGCAAAAATTCGTATTATTCTCAACCACATCAACGATTCTACTCGGCAGCCACTTTCCACAAATGCTCTGGACGAGCAATCCATATTTTAAAATGCTGCACGCTCCTGACCGCTCTCTGTGATTTTCCAATCACAAAATATGTTCTCCAAAACGATGCTGCATCATACTGTTCACATAGTCGACGTCTATTCAGTCCCGCTTAACTTTGTCCCTCAATCAAATCGGAGCAAAATGGTTTGATTAATTCCTTGATATAAACATTGCCTTACTGAATGGTTAAACAAGGCTGTAGTGAAACCGACCTTCATCATCTGAACGGACCTACAGACTGGCTACCAATTAGAGCGATCCCTTTCGTTCTTCTGAGTCCATTTCGCCTTCATCAGGGGACCGTCTACGTGTTCTAAATGCTATCAACATGCAGCGTTTTGTGAATTCTGATTCCACCTTAATACAATGTGACCCAACGCGAAAATGTACCGAGAGGTAAGATCCAGTGGTCTATCTGATTTGATGCAACCTCAGTCTTTGAGGCCAGCAATACGAAAATGAATCCAGGTAGGTTGCCAAATAGCGTCAGTTAGTTTTGTGTGTTCCCTCTTTAAGGCATCTTATGATAACGCCATTTTATGCAACACAAGACAATACTCCGTTATCTTAAAATAGGTTTCGCATTATTTTTAGAGACGTATTGCAATTTTAAACTGTTCTAGTTTGAAGTATTCTTTAACAAACTCACCAATGAGATTGCGCTCAAGTTGTTCCAACGCCGCCAACATATTTCTTTAAATTTGATATAGAACTTAAAGCAATGCTTTATGGGTTAGTAAATGGCCAAGAGTGTTGACTAATACGAATAATAATACATTCTACGTTATTTCTCTCATACAAAAGAAATCGCAGCAAAAAAACCGACAAGGAATTTGCACATTGGTACTCTGGGTGACTTTAGTTATTAGTACATGTAACACACATTTGCACATATTCATTTTACCCAGATGACAAGTAAATCTGAGTACGTCGAATCATTCGGCCTCCACCAGACCTTTGGTTACGAAGAGCCCATTGATGAGCTTGAATGAACCTTCCTAGTGTTCCACCCAATATTTGACTAGTTTTAACTGGAAAGTAAGTAAAGAGTTACTTTTCGCTAAAGAGGGTAAGGTATCAAGGTGATGTACTGCAAATGAGTTTCCGTGGAAAGCCATGGAAAGGATGAACAACCAAGAACCCGCCGTGGCAAGCCCCACTGAGTGCAGGTTTATTGAGGTGGCAGACGGGTCGGGTGCACGTGGCGGAGAGGAGAGAACTGCGATCAGACAACCGCAAGTGCAAATAATTGAGAATTGACTGGATATCACGAGTCTGAGATAAGATTAACTAGTTACGCAAATTTTCAGAGCAGCAAGGGACCCAGTCAGTCAGTAATAAAGCGTGTAGACGACTTACTATTTCCCGTTGTGATTTACAAAACGCATCCTAAGTGCAATGGTAGATGCAAGATAACGCCATGGTAGTAATAATATCTTTAAAACAGACAAATAGCCCATAGGCAAACTACATTCGATTTACCACAGCAGTTATAAAAAAAGGTTGAAAGAAGGTGAGCTCAGAAGCAAGAAGATTGACAAGAAGAGATATGACATTGTGGAAGTAAATAGTCTAGTTCGAGGGATGTAAAAATAGGTGCACACATGTGCGCTTCGAGTCAAAAAAGTCAGCAAGTCAGGGCCATGAGAAGGGAGGTGGGGGTGGGGCATAACTGCGTCACAGCACCACAGTTCCTCGACGGAAAACAGCCACAGATTATGACGGAGGGGTCCTTTGGAGTGGACGCACACTTGCAAGCGGTAGTGGAGACGGTGACATCTCGGGGGGTTCCTCGAGGACATGGGGGTAGCCTGCTGTCTGCAAGCCAGCTGAAATAACACGAAGAACTTGCAACACGTAAGGGAATGCGCAATTGGATTCGAGTGAACCTGCACAGGAGGCAACGGTCAATGGCTTCAAATCGATTTTCGCCATTCGCAAATACCTCAGAAGAAACGCTGTTGAAAGTTGACAAATGGTAGCTTGAAAATAAGCAAGTGTGGGAATGAAACGCTAGGGTAAGCCACCTCTTGAAATGGAAAAGGACAATATGGAATAGCGAATCTTCATTAATCTTGCTGAAATATTCTCACAAACTAGTAGATTTTTTCTACAGTCGGTGATTAATGGGCGGCAGGGAAGAATCAAAATCGACTGCCTGCCTCTGCATGAAGTGCACATGCGCATGTCTAGTCAAAATTCACTTGAGAGTAGCGTTGAGAGATACGCCGCAACACAGCTGGCCGGCCACACGACCATCGGCTCCCACCGCCTGGCAGACAATCATGCTGGGGCGCTCATACATTAGTCACACGGCGTGCGCGCGCACACTCCCCGCCACGACTGCTCCCCATTCCCCCCACGCAGACAGAAATGCGCGCACGCACGCAAACGCACAAGCATGTGTGTGAGTGCTACCAATAGGCGATCTTGGATTGGCTGTCTTCTCTGCACGCCTCGGACACGTACGGTGAAGCCGCATTCGGAAAGGCGATTTACGCGCGCGGATGGCGCATTTATTGCGAGCTAAAAAAGCGCTCAATAAAGGCGCGTTGCGCACGCCAAACACACACACACACACACAAAGCTAGCGACGCGTGCCACTCGCGAGGTGGCAAGTTGCTTTGATTGACGCACGTGGGAGGGGTAACAACAGTTAGGAGTCAAAACACAGCGGAACCTGTGTGGCACACAACACGATATGTTCATGTCTCTGGCAATTTCACGTCTTATTTCGAACAAATAGCCTCAGGCGAACTTGTTGTATGGTATCAACTACTGCCGTCGGAATATTTTAATCTCTACACTGCTTCCAGAATGGTGCATTTGTGCATCGGTTTAAAAACCACATTTGCGCACCTGACGCGTTCTGTGATGAAACAACGGCACACATTGGTTGCAACAAGTGACCGCCGCAAGAAAAAGGCCAACAGTCAGACGGTGCCAAATTTTGGCGTCACCGCGACAGTGTGGCCATAAACAAACACAGGAACTGGATTAAAAGTGTGCACACTAGTAAGTTCGACAAGGAAGAAGCGACAGGATTGAAGGCAAAAGCACACCATGCAGGAACTAAGAAGAGGCTGTGACGTACGTCTTACAATAGAGAGGGATTTCAAAGACCAGATCGCAAGTTTTTGACTCATCCGACTGGATCGCTCCTTCTAGGCCTGCTCCATCGATGGGGACTCGGAATCAGCCGACGTGTTAACTATTTCCGTCAACTTGGCGATTAAGTCCCGATTTTCAACAGCGACATCTTGCCTCTTGTAAAACAGTATGTAGGCTCCGGGTTGTATGACCTTTAATCGAAGAGATTTATTGTGAATAAATTCACTACTGTTAAATTTTCAGTACATAATAGAGAAAATCGTGAGCTTATGAAGCGTACCAAGAATGAACCAATTGAATTGCAACTAGCGCAACCAGTACCGATTTGAGTAATTCCAACTTAAAAAGTGATGTGGGCCCACATAATTTGAAAGGCTACAACAAAAGCCGACGTCATCCTGAGCATACCTGGTCGGAGGGCACCTTCTGGACCTTGAGATCGTTGTAGTGCCACCACTGGCCCGTGAAGAGGTTCTTGCAGTAGGCGGTGTTGTGGCCAGTCTCAACAGGCCCCTTGTGGATGCAGACGGCGACAAGGTCATACATCAACCCCCCCGACTGCCACTCAGGTTTTCGGGAAGAATTACGCCTGAATAGCCTGACTGGCAAACAAATACAAAAAAACGGTGTACAGATCAACATGGCGTGATTAGTTAAACTCTTGAGCGAGTGATGCTCACGAAGACAGCAATGAGGCCAATAAGGCTCCGATGAATGTTCGCGAAACCACCACGTGGAAGAAGGAGTTCCAGGCACCGGTGCGACAAGGCACAGCACACACCTTACGTGGTGAGTTACCTTCGACGCCGCCGTGCTACGGAACACTGAATGGTTGGTTTCTTGCGCGACTGGTGACCAAATTGGTCGTTCACAAGTAAACGTTTCAATCTACATAGATGCATAACCAGTGAATTACCAAAGTTTGCCTCGGCTTTTTTTCGGAAATTATAGGCATCAAGAAGATGCCAGCAGACTGCATTTGGTAGTTTCACGTTCAAGATAACCTTCTCTGAGTCGTGATATCAAAGATAAAAATTTTCAATCATTTGGCAGTGCAAATGTCTATGTCTGGTGTAAACAAGTCGAAGATATTTCATGTTTTTACAAAAAAATAAAACCTGCATCAAAATTATCCAAAAATGCACATTCGATTGGGAAACTTCGATTGACTTCAGCGGGTGGTGCAATTCATTGAGATCCACTACACCAAATCGAATTACATACACTCCTGTCTCATGTACCAAATGTTAGTTCTTACCACACACGCCAGTTGATTATTGGCACACTAACTATCAAATTAGTGGTAATATCGGAATTCTCAAAGCTATACCGACAACCCTCGAGAGTTTGGTTGAATAGCATTTGTCTAAACTACGCACTAAAAACACTAGAAATATCACCGAAATCAGCGTTATTGCTTATGAAAGGCGCCTAACATTACAGCAATGTTATTGTTTTCGAATTTGCAGGCCATTACTGCTACATGCTTTAATACGGAACAGAAAAAAATTATGACAAGGCCTTACCTCTGGATGATTTGGAGGATTCGAGCATAAAGGAAAGGTCGAGATTTTCGATTGGGTAGTCAACCAAGGAGTTGATTTTCATCAGTCTGCTACCGCCTAAAGTAGGAAAAAAACAAGTAGAGAAGCCAGCGTCCAAGTGCCTAATCTAGAAGGCCGTGTAATTTAGATGGCAAGCATATCAGAAACAGCGTGAATTGCAAAACACAGGCAATCTTGGGGGACACAGCCCTCTTGACCGGGCATCCTCCCCATTGAAGCATAATCAGCGGAAGCCGCAACGGAAACCGACCCAGACAGCGACCCAACTACGTAAGGCGACAAGACGTCCCACTAATCCCTTTTAACAACTACGTGTCATCGAGTGGCAGTAACCAGGCTTACCAATTGCACACAGGCACCGGCTTGGAGGCTTTAAGGTGCAGCGCCAAAGAGCGTGGAAGAAGTCAAAACCATTTCGATAAAAAAATTCCTGCATAACGTCACTTTTTCATAATGCTTATAATGTGCTTGATTGAAAAAAGAGTGAGGAGATGGGCGAGCACAGGATGGATCACACGGCGATACCACGATAAAAGTACATACATGAAATAAGCTCGGGGGATTCAGCGATAAAACAGACTTGCCTGTGGCTTTATCTTGATGCTCATGAATTAATGGAACCTGAACGAAGAGGCATAAATGAAGAAGAAGATAATCTGGAGGCTGCAGCAGTGTAGTCTCGCGGAGGGCCGAATTCTGTTTCTTGTGGCAGTGGGGACACCTGAACGGCTGAGCCCGTGCGACTAGCTCCTTCTCCACAAAAGCCTAGGCCATTAAAAAAGGAGGAAAGGAAATGCACAGACACGCGCCTCATAAGTCAAAACAAATCACACCCTCCAGGCGGGCAACTTACCCACTACACTACCATACTTGGCACGAATTAACGTTCGAAAGGTGCTTTTGTAAAAAAAAAGTGGAAATAAACCCAAGGAGCCTTTCGGTGCTACTCATTACAAAACCCTTTGGAGCTCACTCGCATAAACATGCCTGCGTCTTCATCTGCAGCAGCCGAATAGTTGCAAAAATAGTAGAGCTACAGGATATAATTCGGAAAACACGATTTAGAACCAGCCTTCAACTGATTTCTGACGATATCAGACAGTTCAGCATGAGATTAATTTGACCTACAATATAATCTACAATTTTAATATCACCATGATTACACAAAGCACCTGGTCCGAAATTTTGGTGTTTTACTTAATCCAATACCATCTTAGACCGAAACGATAATATGCCAGCTAAAATGGAGCACACGTTTCCGTCCAAGCTCAACTTAGTTCAGTTTCGAGACAACAATAGCAAGATGAGACAGATAAATCGCGAGTAAATGGGCACGAATAAGTCAACTAGTGTAAGTACTAACCTTGAGACATTTCTGGATAGTTAACTTAGAATCTGAGGCGACATCAGGTTTGTCGGTGTTTTGAGGCTTGGCGTGCCGACCGTTGTTAGCAGAGGAGGTGGCGGTGGTCGTGGTTGAACTAAGAGTGGGCGTTTCCGAACCTGAAGCCACAGTCACTTGGAATGTTGGCAGGAGGTCAATGGGTTGCTGAGGCCAGACGACTAGGAGTCGAAGGAGACGAGGAGCGCCACTTGCCGTGGAGCACAACCATCGCGGTAGGGGAATGGAAGACACCTCGACAGTAGAATGTAATAGCGGGAATTCCTGATTTGAGAGGATTTCACACGGCTCCTTCAGAAAAATGCAAACATGCACATTTGATGTAGACACCGGAACAGCTGGCCAAGTCATGCATTAACTGCTTGTGCAAATAAAGTGATCGAGTTTGCACGATTACGAGAAACTAACACAGGTGGCTACACTGTTCTGCCTACATCAAGCTACATAAGTAAGTCCAAGTAACACACGATGCTACACGAAGGCAACAACAAACCGAGCTCAGAGAAAGTACCTATGTAAGTTGCAGCAGTAACCACGATGTTAAGTCAATATGAACCAAGATCTGCGGGATCATTGTGATTATTTGTCAATACTCAATGGTTTTGTGAGCAAAAATAAAATACTAAGTCACATTTGGATTTACGAGCACTCCTTATTTCTAGACGCGATGGTTAAGATGAAGTTAACTCACGATAAGGAAAAGTGTCATCTACCACTTTCTAGGGACCTGGGACCGGCTATTAAAACGGCAGCATCGTAAATTACTGACGCTGAAGCAGTTTCAGACGGTGTAGATCTGACAGGAGCATGCTATGAAGTTATAGTATGTGAATAATCTTCGTGTGAAAATTCAGGAAAATACGAGAAGGATCTCTGCAAGCCCACCAAATTGTCCCAATTAGTATTAAAACATGCTATGCTTTAAGACGCGTCTTTTCAAAAGCACTGGAGTAAAAAAACGTACCATGGCACAGTTAACATATCATGGAAACGCATTAATTGGTTAAAATCGTTTTGACCAGCTAGACAGGGTGCATGCTGAATGGAAATGCGGAATTTCGTGAGGTCATAGTAAGGTGCCACTAAACATCGGATAAATCAGCGGAAAAAGTGAACTGCCGTACCCAAGGTCCGGCGTCGACCACCCAGAAGTAGACATTCACGAAGGCCTTCGAATCAAAGACGCGTTCAAAATGTGCCTCTGTGTCGTTCTTAGAAAAGGCTAACAGGGAGCGAAGCGCTAAAAGTCGCAGGCTCTCAAAATCTATCTCCTTGGGCACCTAGAGAAGGAGAGAAGAGGGCAATAGCATTATTGATAAGTGAGCACGAGATCACACAAGTAGGTCAACTCCATTCGCGTGGATTTGGCGAAGTAGGTAAACACGAAATACGAAAATTTTTCAAAGTGCCTCGATGTGAGATGGCAACGTCGCTGGCTTAGGTGAGAACACTACAAATAATACATTTAAATTGCATTGACCGCTTGATAAGTCGTTATGCATTACCCTGAGGTATAATGAGACACCCAATGAGTGTTAAGTCCAATTAGAGGACACGGAACCGCTGTGGTTGAGAACCACTCACGGCATATTGGCAAGTGTTGCCAGTTTGACCACACCAATTCAGCATTCGCAGTGAATGATGGGATGGGCGACCACAATCGATTGCAATTTGTGAAGCCCCTGTGACGACAAATACCAGTTTATTGTAATTACGATGCTTGAGGCAGTGTTGCTCGATTTGGCCTTCGTAGGTGCATGAATAAAGTGCTCACACCCAAAAGTTGACGTAACTGCAAAAATCCAAAGGCTTGAGTTTCTGCAGGCGCAAATTATCTTCTGAACTTGGAAATTTGCTGGGAAAGATGCTGGCCTAGCAGCGACTCATGACAGAGTAAAGTGCACAATAGTATTATGACAATACACATTTCAGTTCAGGAGTGTTTAAGTTCGTAAGTTACGTTCCATTTGCCAGACGGTTTCCATACTCAGAGAAATTAGTGCAAGTACAAAGAGGTCTGATGACACGGCATATGTAATAAAGGGCTGTCACGTCCACATATATGCATGCGCACAAACACACGCACAGTTGACTTGCTATTTGCCTGCATGGAGAGAGTTCAATTCCCCGGTGAGAATTACTAGCACTTAACTAATCGGGGGATCCACACAACAGCCGATGAATACACAAAATGTTTTCTAGAATCCGAGAAATGGCGTACGCTGACAGGCGTTGGTACTCACGTTGAGCGTCAAAGGGGGCGAAAACCGTTGAAAACCCGCCACTCGAGCGGCATTGGTTCCGTCGAAGGAGTCGCACGAGGCATTCTTTTGTTTTGATTCTGTTACATGCACCAAGAGAAGTTGAATATAGCCCTCTACCTGAAAAGTACAAAAAAGACAGCATTAAATGAGGTGGATACGAAGACACATTTTAACAATGAAGAGATGCTTGTGTGCCCTCGTTGTGGACATCTCGGTTACAAACGTCAACAGAGACAGCAGTGTGGGGCGGCATGGAATTAGACTCATAGATTCTACACAAAAAACCAATGCAGGTGTGATTGGTAGTTTCCGCCACATGCAAAATCAAATACTGCGTCATCGTCGAACATCGGCCGGATCTGCATCCACTAAAAGTTAATCAATTCAAAAAATGATATGAGTCTACACACGTTGTGAAATACTCATCTTAGATATGCAAAATAATTAAAAGGATTTGCGTATTGAAGTGGAATTGATTTGACAAAGCTGAAACGAAAAAAGTGGGCGGGGTGCTAACGTAGGATTGCCATAACCTGATTTAAATTGATGTGCAATGCCTCCAAGGCTACAACTCAACAAAGATCAATGACTTAAGCCTTAGGGAAGACGAAACTACAAAAAATAGGTGCACAAACTCTTCAAGCTATAAAGGTCATTGGTTCTGACATTATGATATTGACGAGCCTTGTCTCGAACTTAGCTTTTAGATGAATATGGTTTGAACCAAACTGAAACAAACCACAATGGAGAGTACGAAGATGAAAGGTCTAGAGTATTGAAATAACGCTGATTAGGATCCACATGTGACAGCCAAAGCCATAGCGTCAGGTCCACACAGCAATACACATAAAAGGGGCGAAATCGGGCCCGTGGTCAGTCCGCATTATCAAAAGAGGAAAGTGCCACAAAATCCACAAGCAGCACCAATAAGTCAACGATAACACAGCTGAAGTTACTTACTCAAAATAAGCCGACTGAGCCTTGTTTGAGAAGGTTCAACACCCAAGCTATGCAAAATCAAGCAACAAAAGCACGAATGCAAGCAAGACGACACACGAAAACAACCAATGCGTGTGGCCGTTTGGGACAGAAAGCTGGTATGAAGGCGTAAACAATTGTTTGAAGTTGCGGGAACAACAAGGGCACTGTAAAATTGCACGATTGCTTTGAAATTATTACCAGCACTGAGTGAATTTGAAGAAATTACTACCGGTGTTCAAGTCGTTGATTTTGACGCAATTTCAATTATTTTAAAAACATCTAATTAAAGTGGCGCACAGATCAATCCCATTCCTGCAAAAGAGGAGCACATTAAGGCGTCAAAGTCGCTTACGTTTTGCGCGGTTGTAGAACATGGCTGATAAAAACGATCATCGTTCGGGTGAATTTGATCAATCAGTGGAGATGAAGAATTGAAGCATGAGTCAAAATCCTCCTGAGGATGGTTATTGAGATGAACAATGAAAAGTCCATCATCCACTAGAAGGTTCTTTTTAACAGATTCCCTCGCAGATGGCGTGTTTGTGTGAACTTCGTCTTCCAAATTTAAACCATCCACAAGGTCGATAGCACGGCCAGAGGGGTCCTAAGAGAGGAGTAGCAGGAGTCATTGATACCCGCCTAATTAACAGCTTTTACCTAATCTAAACTGGGAAAGCCAGATTGACACAACAGTCAGCTTGACACAGGACAAACACTAATTCAACCTTCAGTGCGGTGGCACGACCCGGTATCTTGGGTGGGCTCACAGAGGAAGGGGCAATAAACCAAATGGTGCCGGTCTTGTCGCCTCGATTGGTTGCTGGCTTCTCATTTTGAGCTTTTTACCTTTGCATGACAAAACATGCTTGTAAAAGACGCCTTATTTTTTTGGATTTATGGATTAATTGGGAATCTAGACGCATTAAATGTAAAATAAGTTTACGTAATTTTACAGCCAAAGTGACTTTTGGAGGAGGCAAATAATTGCGATAAGAAACCGAAGTTATACTGCCAGGGGGCTCCTGGATCAGGTATGGCTTTGAAATATTACTTTATAAGGATCGTTAGATCCCTTCGTGCTTGTACATGAAGGTAAACAACGAATAAAAAATAACTTGTTTAATTGAATAGTACAGTGGGCCATCTCTTCTGCAATGAAAATTCCACTTATAGAGGACTAAAACTAATTTTGATTAACTAAAACATCACACTGATTAATTAAGGCACAACAAATTTTAAACAAAAAGCGCTCTTTTGGGAAAATCGTGGCTTTCTGTGGTCAAAAGATCTGCAAATGTTATTTTTGTTATTGTTAACTACTGATAAGAATTTAACTATTTCTTTGGAGTCCTTAGACTTTTGGACTTTGCAATTCAATTCCGCGTTTTATTTATCCTCCTGATAAGCTGATGTACGGAGGAAGTTGTTTCTAGAAGGATGAATTCTTCAAAGTTGACATAAACTCACTAAGTGACGTAATGCACTTACCAGAAACCAGTCTCCAAAGCCTGTAGATTTAGCCTGCACAAGGAGAAATGGGTCATGGTGGCGAGCTGGTAGTGGTTGAGGGTCGTTGTGGAGTGATGAAATAGACGTTTTTTTTTGATCATGATAATTTGAGGCAACTGCAGTGGCATAAGAGCCTTTACGCGAAGTGGAATTTGTTGCGTTGAGGCCAATTTGGGACATGGAAAAAATCAGGTTGTAAACGTTTTGAATGTCCGTATTAGGATCGAGACAGAGAAGGTGTCTGTAACACTGCGGCTGAAAAGAATTGATTCACAAATGGTGTAAACAATCGGGTCGAATAACCCCTTATATATATATGTCCATCACGACATTATTCGCCTGATTAACATCACGCTGCCTACGGCGGTACTTTTGTTTTAGGTATAAAAATAGAAGATTGGTCGTAAATGATAAATGGCCTTCAAAACGTTAAAGTTACTTCAGCAAGCTTTTAACTGTGCAAAAGATAGGGATTTTTCAAACTCACTGGTTTCATTTCGCGAATTTGATTAAAGACAATCTTCAGTTCAGAAACATTGGTATTTTCTACAGAATCCGTCGCTGCCGCCATTTCTTCAATTGAAATGGGAATTGGGAGCGACAAAAAAAGAAAATTCTCGGGATTTTCTTGTGGAGGAGCACGATTTGATGAAGAATTTGAAAATGGCCCCAGTTTGGATGAATTATAATTGCTTAAGGTCTTATGGCAGTCGGGACATTTAAATTGCTTCTGAAGTACACCTTGAAAGATTTTCCACACTTCCGACGTTCCAGATCTACCAGAAGTTTCGTCATGCAGCCGATGAAGCAGGAAAAACAAAAATTCTTGTGCATCCTGCTCCCGAGCTTCTTTAAATTGCTAACGTTAAAAATGAAGACCGATTTAAAATAACGATATTATTTTAAAAGGTTAGAAGAAAACTTATGCTTACGTTGTCAAGTGTGCCAATAACACGACGAAAATCTTCTAGTTCAGACTTAAAGTTCCGTTTGAATATTGCTAGGCAAAGTCTCGAGAGAGCGAGGGTAAGTGAGTCGCTACTTGATTGAGAATATTCCAGCACATTCATATTAGATCTATTGATAAGCCAATCAACAAGGGGGTGGATGGCGAATAGGCATTGAAGCGTAGCATTTATGTAGCAGGTGTTTCCTAAATTTGTTAAGCCTGGTGGACACGGCTGGTTAGACTGAATAATCAGCTGACGATTCTCAGATCTCGTACGAGACAATGTCAAATCAGTTCTAGATGACCCATGAGACTTTTTAACCATCATGAAGTTTTGAAATAATTAGGCGGAAAACCCGGGTAATGTGTCATAAACAAGGTGAAAATCCACCCAAATGTTGAGGATATCCGACTTTGGCTAAAATTCGAAAAGAAGGCAATTATTTCGATTTCGGCGAGTTAAATTAAAAAAGGATCTCAAAAAATTAATTAATCACTAAATAAAACACCAAACAATGCCAAAGCTAATACAACACACAAATTCAGCCAATGATGAAAAAACGATTCCAGACTAATTATGTTCCCAATGTTTAGCGAAAGCAAATACTTAGAAAACTACATTTTACTTTAACACATCACCAGTAACAATACAATTTCTAACTAGCAAGGGAAGCACCATGGAAATTAGGAATACATAGAAGGAAATTGATTTAAACAGCAGTAAGATAATATAGGACATTCGCAAAGCATAAAATACAGCTACAACACACAAAAACAGCTAATATCTGCAAAAAAACTTTCTTAACAATACAACTTGAAAAATTTATAAAAAATAATAAAAATCACACAGAAGAAACACTAAAACTTAAAAGAAACACCCGTTTATATTACGCGGTATTCATCAAAATCACTTTGAAGCCACCTAATGCCAGAGTCAAAACAAAAAGATTACACAAAGCATTTACAAAAAAAATTCATGCAATACCTTTTGGAAAATTCGAAGTAAAAAACAACATTATTAAATAAAAAAACAGGTGGATCATGAACATAAAAAAACTATCGGATTACGTCCGCAAAACAGAAATACGCAGTTAGTCCAATTTAGAAAAAAACAATGCATGTTAATATAATGACTGAACTTTGAGCAAAATCAGAATAAAAGAAAAATGACAACGCGTTAAATAGCACTTGATGAAACACACAAGTAAAACCTCCCGCTAACGCGACGTCTCAAGGTTGTTTGTGTTTTCACACATACCTCGTTTATCTCACTACCTGTGTTTGTTCACCAAAATAAGAGTAAAAACGGTTTCTTAGCTGCGTGTTAAAAAACACGTACGGTGTGCGGCATTTTCGACTTTTCGTAATTGCATAGTACCTGAAGTTGTGTAAAATAGCAAAATTATTTGCTGCACAGTCAGCTCAGAGCTATGGCACTAAATGCTTTGCAAAGGATATGTACTTAAATATTGTGGTAATACAAAACGAACACACACATTTCAATTAAAGTTCAGACTAGTTTGAAACTTAGTAGCACAATAGGTAAAATAAGACGAGAAATATATTTGGCGAAACGTTAACTGAAAATCAGGTTGGAGCAGGCTACGAATGTGATTGGGGTGACAACTATTAGAGCTTTTTACAAAGATAGTTAAGTTTAATAAGCCTTTTCAATAGATGAAAAAGCAACTAAATATTTCGTCTACATAGAGTTTGTTTTCCAGGTTGACATCTTTCTGTCTTCCGTAAAGAATCCACACTTCAAGAAAGTTTGGCTTGGAGAGGCGTTGAGCTTTTTCCTCATTGAAGATTCAACTGTTTTTTCCAATTCGGTTTTGACAAGTGAAGCAAACAACATGTGGACCAGTTTGTTTGCTGCGTTACACATTAGGCACCTCAAATGTACGGTTCGGTGAGGAGAAACAAAGTATTTGCCAAAATCACAGTTGCATATAATCAAAAAAAAAATGCTAGAACCAGCCAAATTATTTAGCTGCTCGGTCGTGATTGTGTGCTAGGCATAGTCGCAGCATCCACGTGCACATATAAGCGATAATTCAATCACCTGAGAAAATGCCAAAGATAGTTGGGGCCTTTTAATTCACCGTCTGTAATATTGGAGAGGAGACAACCTCTGACATTACTCAGCAGCAGGGCATCCGCTGCGTCTGAGGTAAATGGCCAAGGTGTTTCGTCATCGGACATATCCATTTGTTGTTTCGTCGACTTAAGTGCCTGTGCATCGAGGAAAGTGGATTGATGTTGGGAAAATATGTCGTGATGCAAAAATCACTTCGTTTGCGAGTCCCTCACCAATTTCACTTTAGGCACCCCAACAACCACCGCTTGAAGTCCATTACCTACATCCACGTCTACTGACTACTCATGGATCAACAACGCGCTGACCCAGTCAAGGGCAGCTCTTGACGCCAGCAGGCAACTAAAGATATCGCACGTCAACTGCAGCTTTTGGTCCCAAAATCAAAAGTGCCTGGACACTTTCCGCATGAAACCTTATGCGTCATAATTTGCGATTCAAACCTCCGTATAGCCTTGGGACTGCTGACTAGGACCTGGTTTATAACTCAAAGGATCAACAACACAATTACGCTGAATGGCCGTATTCTACGTAATGGTAGGTTCGGAAACGTGGTGACACTTTGAACTCAGCTGCGACAATGGCAGGACGCGAAGAAACCGATTCGACTGACCAGCATTTTGAGCAATGTGTTCTGTAATACCTTCTCAGAATGGTTTTCAGTTTTACAGCAATGCAAGTGCAGACTACACACTTCTCAATTTGAAAGCAGTGTAGGAAATCACTAGGATTGAGATTGTCAAAAAACATTGCCCCAGCTTATGCTAAAATATCAGGTACAAGTACTTGGCATTTGAATCCAAACAAATGTAATGCATAAATTGATAAGAAGTAGACACAGCTGGACTGAGGTATAGGTACCACAATCCCCAAGTAAGGATAAAATAACTGTGTCGCTGAGGTAACTGACAGTCGTGTGCCTTTGTCGCCCTGTTACGCAATGTCTAGTCTCTATACAATTCATTTACACAGTTGTAACGCCTACTAGTTTGTTGCCATTGTGCCATGGTGTCAAGCACACCCGAATTCAGAGCGTTTTCTCAATTTACTTTCTGTAATAAAACTGTCCAAAACGACTCTCTTCATACCTGGGCCTGATCAGTAAATGATTTAATTCGACAGTTATTGGTTGTGTTTAATCAATTGATCCTATTAAACAGCCCTAATCTCGAATAGGATTTGTACACTTTACATGACTTGAGCATTTGAATATCAATTGATCCCATCAACCTGCATTGCCTTCATTCGGATCAACATTTGACATTATCTGAGCATCGTAAATGATGATCGTGAGTTGGATGCTAAGTCGTCGATGGCCCATTGTTTGGGATGTCGAAAATCGAAACCATGTAAATGAAAAATAAAGCGGGTGACAAATTACATGAGCACATTGTTATGTTCACGTGCTGCGAATGTCATTCCAATAGACGAGTCAGTTGGAACATGAATTGGTTCCAGTGCGATTACAGCATGAAGAGCGTAATTTCAAATCAGCTGTAGGCTTGTTGCAGACGCAATCGTGGTTTAACGAGGCGGTTTCATGTAATCTTGCTCTTTGCACTCAACAACAAGCCATAGTTGTGTCGTTTAACTACTCTGGATGGTTCATCGTAAGTCGGTTGAGGCTACCGACTGGTTTCGTCGTGCCTAATAAACATTTGAGCCAGCAGTTGAGACAGGTGAACTGGGTTGAGTGAAGGTTTGCTTGCACAGTGTCGCAAGTGGCTGAGGAGGTCCGGTCACGAAACTTTGGGGAAGCAGCAGTCAATGTTTTCTGTTATGGCCGTTGGAATTAGAAGTAGGACAAGTAACAGGGCTGTTAGTTTCTCAACAACCCGGATGGATTTAAACGTGCAACATGGCCTTCAGTTGAGGGCATAAAACTTGAGAGCAAACGGTTTGCACGAGAATGGTGAGTGGCAATCTGCGGCGTGTTCGTTCCTCACAGTCGGCTAAGAACACGAGAGAGTACTGACTCCGACTTCCTTCTGCAATCCGACAGGCGGAAAGCGATGTTGCCACGGTTGTGGAAGGCTTGAACCCACACGATTGCCATATTTAGCTTCCCGAATCAATGCCGTTTTGAGTCAGGGTGGTAGTCTGTGGTCTGTGTGAACGAGAATGACGAAACGACCTCATGTGTGAAGTCAGAAAAGGTGCGGCTGACACTTCCTTATGATCCTTTATTCGGCACGTTCGTGTTAGTCACGCAAACAGTTTGTTAACACCCCGCCTAAAGGTACAAATTGCATGCTGTCACTGCAGTTCCTGGTTAAATTCACCCTCAGGTTAACGAGTTCACTGAGATGCCACCCAAACCCCAACAACCACCATGCACCTTAACCAGACTAATTGCAGGTCTCAATTTTAAATTTCAATCTTTTCGTGAAATTGAAACTTGTGTTGGGCCTGTTCATGTCCGCGGGGTCATCGCACAACCTGCAGTCTGTCACATGGTTGAGGTGGTGATGAGTTTGCTCCAATCCCCATGTCTCAAATCCTCATGCCACCAACCTGCCGTTGCGACGTTATATTTTGCATTTTGCAAACAGCCTGAGGATGCTGCGGTAATTTGGTCGATGTGAATCGAG
Source organism: Mesocestoides corti (assembly GCA_900604375.1). Classification (NCBI taxonomy): domain Eukaryota; kingdom Metazoa; phylum Platyhelminthes; class Cestoda; order Cyclophyllidea; family Mesocestoididae; genus Mesocestoides; species Mesocestoides corti. The sequence continues at coordinate 9,039 of UXSR01005417.1, read as the reverse complement.
GGATTTCCTGGATAGACAGAACTAACTCGTCGCCAGTATATTCACGCGAGTTGTCAAAGCTTGCACATGATTTATCCAGCATGACACAGGATTAAAGGTTTCCACGGTGTATGTGATCTGTTAGCATTGAACCACGTGATACGACACATATCTGACTAACACCATAGATCAGGATGCGATCTGTGCTATTTGACATTTGTCCAACCGATGTATTTCACTACCAGATCATTTCCCTGCCCATTTCTTCGGTACTGTAAGAGAAGAAATTGGGTTCTGGGAAAGCCCCTTATTCTTGTGCTTGTTATCACTTCCCTGATAAACAGTTTGAGCGAACTTGGCTGAATACAATTGATCAAACTGACTTACCGACCAACCTAGAATGGACGAGTTACTGGTACAGAAAAAAGTGTATGTTATTAAATGTCCGGACGAAACATGCTTGTCAACTGCAAAAGGGTTTATGAATAAGAACGCTCCCGTTTGACGAAAGCAAATGGCAGGGCACCTATTTTCGTGAGAATTTCCTGCAATTCTAGAACCAGGCACATGTTCATTTGCGCTGGCAACATGCCCTCAGGACGAGATAAGCCTTAGACTTAGCTCATCTCGTGGTGTTTTTCATCTTTAAGCGTCTCGTTCTAGATGTGTGAACATGTGGATCAGACACGCACGCAAGCTATGCAAGAAGTAGAAGCGGATTCCCTGTTTTCTCAGTCCGACAAAATGTCGCTCAAAATCCGCGAACTTTGTGAAATCACACAATGAAATTCGTGGCGGTAGCTCTCTCAGTGGAGGCGTTTTGCCACTGTTTCTGTGGAAATAAATTAGTCCTACTTTTTAAACACTATCGACACATTTGCATTCAAGCTACCTAGAACTGGCCATCCAGTAGTCGTTTTACGAATTCGTTTTGGTGATGTTTACGACAATTACACTCTATTATTTGCGCAGATATTAACTTGCCTTTGTTTCTGTATAAATAGATTTCACTGTTTCTACAATTCTGGCGCATGTTAATCACATTTATGGACCGAACTATTATGCATTGTTCTTCTGCTGTCAAGAAAAGCCGATTCTAAATGGAGCAAGACCTTTATGCCCGTATTTCAGCCAGTGCTCTACGCCTAGGTGTTACTGAGCTAGCTAGCCTTCAAAAGCATCATAACATGAAGCATGCGACACGACCACTTTATTGACACACATAACTACAACTAGAACATTCAAGAGCAGACACAAACGAGGACGTATTCAGACACAGGGAGCTTTGGACTCAAAAACACGGAACATGGCTGTTAAAAGGAAGCTAACTAGAGCACCTGTGGCCGAGCCCACCTGATTGGCGACTCCCAAAGTACGAAGATTCCTCTGGCTTCCAAACTTAACCAAATGCAGTGTGATCCATGTCCTCTGTACATTGAAGGCTGCGGTCATCAGGATCCAAGCAAGAACCTACAAGAGAAAAATAAATGAGCACACATATTTCCTCAACAGTCTTGACAAGCGAGTCGAAAATACCGCCCTAATGAATGATTTCTTCAAATGTTTAATTTGAGCAATAGATCCGAGTGTGTAAAAAACAGATGCTTAAACTCGACACATCGGGTGTGGGTGGTGTGGAACAGTGGCAGTTATCGTGACCAGCAATTGAGAAAAACGCATTGAACAAAACGCCTGCACATTAGGTGGGATAGTACTTACACCCGCATATATAATCTGATGCATTTCTGTAAATCGGATACACGGATATCCCTACGCGGCATGCAGCACCAAGAAGGGAGTGGGCGAAGCTGGCTTTTACGTAATGACTTAAAGTTGTAAGCATTGAACTTGTTAGAAATCGAACTTGCCGCAAAGACTGGTCCTGCTCCTCCGAGTGCAGGTGGTGCTGGCGAAGAAGCAGCCAAATAGACGATGTATCCAGAAGGGATTGAGGCAATAAAGCTAATGACCACCAGGATAACCGCCAGTCGGTTACCTTGTACAGAGGCCATCGCGGAAACGGTGTGCTGCTCACCATTTGTGGATTGTGAGTCCTGGTTCTATAACATGATCAGACAACACAATGCCAGTTACGCAAATGATGGGTACAGGTTCATAACTCAGTTCTAACGGCATCTCGGGGCGTACTTGAGCCAGAGCCCATTTCGTACAATCAAAAGTGTATTGGACGAATTTGCTCTTCACACGTCGCATCATGTTTAGCTTATGGTTATCGGTATGGTCAATATCAACACGCTCACCCTTTTCGCGATTATCCTGCTGTTGCATTAGAGAAAAAAGGTGAGGTTATTCAACAACGTGAACACAATCCAACGGATCGCAAATGACTCCGAAGAATGGAAAAAAAGCAATACTGTCGTAACACTACTCCGTTGACCGCAGAAAGCAATTGAGTCCATTAATGACCGAGTTCGTCAATCAAGTACATGTCACCCCCACACCATCTTCAAAAATGAGCAAATTGGTGAGGTTTGCACTACACCCGTGGGAACGCCGTTCCACGAAACTAAACAGACAACTTGCCACTGATCAATGAACGGTTGCACTTCTACATCGGTTCGGGCTGGTCAAAACCGATTTAGAAATGCTCGATTTGATAAAGGTCACAGCTATTCCGAACACAAGAGGCCGCGTCACTCGAATAAGTTAAGGTACTCAAAAAAAGAAACTACGATGCCATCTGGAGGTTCGCATCTACGCCCAAAGAGGTGAAACTCAAGTTATGGGTTTGGATTCCGCAACTAGTTCTCCATCGGTACGTTGTGCTTTCGGCCCTGTCGCAAGTGGTGCGACTTACGTAACTGAGCCAAGAGCCGAACTCACCATTAACGACTTTCGACTGCCACGGCAGAAGATTGACCTGATGCAAAGGCCCAATTGCTCATAGCCGTATGCGGTCGTTAAGATCAGAGCCACGATGGGAGCGGTCAGACCAGAAAGCGTGACAGCAAGGTGATAGGTTAGTGTACTGTAGGCAGCTGTCGAGAAGGACTGTAGTGACGGTAGTAGGCCATTAGTAAGGCAACTCGAGTAGCCGGTGAGAAGGAAAAAGATCCAAAACAAACTTTCGGGATTGGCTGTTGGTGGTTTACCTGGCAAGATTTTTCAGGGCAAACAAAACGCTTTAGCGACTGAATAATATTAACATTAGATAACCAAACAGGGCTAAGGAAATCCACTACCCTAAGCCAACTTTAGTCTTTCTCAACCTATTTTGAATTAACTATTTCACGATTTTCCCTTTCCAGCGTCAAATCCTATTTGAAGTACAACCAGGAGACCATTAAAACTCCCTTTAACTAGAGGCATTGTAGAAGCGAAGTTATGCGAACCTGCAATTATCGAAACCTCATTTAGGGTTGTCTCATCACCAGTCGCCGAACCAACTGTTGGAGCCATCTTTGACGCTTTCTTGCTGACTTCGTCCTCTTCCTCCTGATTGTTTGTTGGCAGGGAGTGGTGCTTTTGGTAAGCTAGCGTCACCGATCTACCAAGTCCTGTTGGCAAGCAGTCGAGCAGAGTGAAAGCAAGGAGACTTAGAACCGTCGTCCCCGCGATCAAACCCATGAAAGTAGACACAGAAAAGTGAGGTCCTGAGTACTCTGGAACAAATCCCAGTGTACCATTTCCTATAGGAAGGAAAACAATTAATGTGTGGGTGGACATGGGACTGCAGCACTGGCGTCATTACCCTGACCTGGTCACAAGCAAGATTGGTATGGTCAGCGGGCCTAATTTATGCACTTAAGGTGCAAATTAATAACCCAGTCTAGCTTAAATAGACAGTTTTATTCATATGCAATTAAAACGAAATTTAGAAAAAAGGAAATTAAAGACAAAACATTCGCATAACGTTCCTGTCAACTGGCGCAAGTGCAAGAAACAGAAGCAGCTAAACTGATTCGACACGGGTGCCTGATGACCCACTTGGTGGCGCTATCACTAGACACTTGGTCCGCGGAGTGACATTCAGCTTGTGATACGACGGTGGGCACACCAGCCCCACAGTTGGACTGCAGGTTAGGATACATGGTAACAAGCCAAACACGAGTTCACGCTTTTGGGGTTGGGCTTCGCCACCCGCAAACACCATGACCTCGACGGGAATAGAAATCATACCAAACACTGTTGACAGTGCCACGAGTTCGCCGCACGATACACACCACTACAGATGGTGAAGTGACCACTACCAAATGCATATAAGTCTACAGTCTTCCCACAGATTTCATTTCCATGTAACACTGCCATGGAACTTCTAGTTGTGAGCACGCTTTACTCAATCCAGTTAGGCTAATTGAGGTCAGGGTTACAGTTTTGAATCTATTTCTTAATTTAGCAATAATGGTTTGGTCACCAAGGCAACGCTTCTAGACCACAGACATGGTTCACACATAGTCGCACACTACAATGCATCGATTGCATCAAAGTGTCTTTAAGAAGCATGGCTTCGTAACAGGTTGCAACATCATAGCAAGCAACAACAGCAGCTAGTCTTGCTCGTTGAAGTCACACATACACATATATGCGCAGCCTTACCGAGTGAAACACTGATAACAAAATGACAACTGCTACTGAAAATTGAAAGTGAAGTGAGCTACCACAAAAACCAACTGTAGTCAATCCCTTACGCTACCACTTTATCAAGGCAAGGCAAAATGCCCGTCTGCGTAGAGAAGATGACTTATGTCAAAACGAAAGAAAACGATCACTATCGGACTTGCCTGTGGGAGTTGGGATACACGTTGGTTCCGTGTATGCGCCCTGCGCCAAGGCAAAGAGGCTGGGCAGTAGACCAGATGCCGTCTCGCCAAAAAGGAGCGCACCAGCGTAGACTGCTGGCATGTTGGCCAAGTAGGCCAGAAATGTAACCGACGACATGCAGTCGATCATGCCCAGAGCAAATGTCAAAATGAAGAGACCCAGGCTGTGTCCATGCAGTGCGTTATATGTTCCCCCATCCATGACTGCGTTGGGAGGTAGACCCGGCATAATAACCACGGCCTAATGGAAAGAAAGTTCAAAATGCAAGCCAGACCAATGCCACTGTTAAACTTAATTTGAGCCGTGTTATCGCGACGGACGTGTGACTACATGCCTTCAAATTTCCCTGGTCCCGGCACTTGAATACATCGATACACACAGGTGACAGAATGTGCACTTTACCAGAAACCACCACAACTGCTCCCGCTCAACGGCGTAAGCCCTCTGGTTAGAAAACAGATGAGCAGTAGTAGTAGTGGCTTGACGACAGAACCCAGCACTTCTAGAAGGCTGGAGCTGTTATTTACCAATGGCTCCACGAAGTGGCCCAGAGTATAATCTTGGGTTTCACATGACCTGACATGTTGAAATCACACTATTGTGAAAACGTACACACGATAACAAGGCTTTTCCCGATCCGATTGAAAAAAGATATGACGGTAGGTCCTCCTAACCTTTGATTGCGCAAAATCAACGCACTACAGACTCACTAGGCAGCCTTGTTATAATAAGCTTGGACAGGGCAAAAGCAGGCTTATTGTTGATAAAAAACCACTATTTTCGACCGAGTTAGTACGGGTGCACAGACTTTAATCAAAAAGTAGGTTATGCACGAAGCCTAGGAATGCGGAAAATGCATGCTACCTCGACCAACTGTGAATAGTCAATTACCAAACAGCGCTATAAGTATACTCACGCATGTACTTCCCGTAAATGTAACGCAAACGGCAATTGCGCAGCGGAACTACACACTACACCTTTTGCATTCATTCTACGAACTTCACACTCAAATCGTAATGGCTCTGAGGTGTCGAACTACGTTCCAGCCATGTTGGCTTCAACCACCCATTGAAGTAAAACGAAAGTGCGTGGCGACAGTCAGGAGTTTATTCATTTTTTCTGTTCAGGCTTGTTTTGGCATCTGCGTGTACCTGAAATTATCCGCAGTATTTTGCAAATAATGAACGCCAGGGGTCGTGTGTAAATCAATGGATAGTTAGTTAGGTGAATACAAAAAGCAATCCGATAGTTACATGACATGAGAATAATGATCTACAAGCTAGACATATGAATTCTGCTCCTTTAATCACGGCCACGAACTGCTATAAACCCAAGCGTTTCACCAGGTGTAAAATGGTGGAGCACACGCCGAGCGCTGTTATCCTGGCACAATGACTAGCATAAAGGCCTGAAATTTAAATATCACTAGGTGCTAGGACCACAGTATTTATTAACACCATTTTTTGAACTTTAGAAATTTCACGCCTCACGTAACATTATTAGGATGTCACAGAAATCAGGCGGTAATACTGGCTTCGTAGTTCCACTATTATCAATGCAAAATCGTCGATAAAAAAGCAACACTCACGTCCCAGAATTGCGTCAAGAGAAGGGAGGCAACCAGCCCGACGATGAGTATAGTGTAATTGGCTAGTCTTTCTGGGGGCTGAACGAGTCGCATCAACCAACTCTCGCTGTGCCCACGCCCAAAGGCACGACCGATCCTTGTAACAAGTACGTAAAGTAGGGGTCCGATATTGGCCAACTTAAAAAATGGAAAAGAAGTAAAACTTATGACTTATGCGAAACCTAGAGGCATGATCGGGTCCTTGACAAGGCCTCTTAATTCCTTGTGAAAACGCATGGCCACGTAAATTTAACATGCCTGACTACAGGCCTGCTTAAATTTATGTATGGAAGAGTGATTACTGACAATGCCCACATCAAACCAATATGCCACGTGAATGAAATGCAAGTCTTTCTGTGGGCTGACGTATAAGTGCCAATGATCATGACAGGAACACGCGTTAATATTACCAAACGCGACATTACTAAATAAAACAGGAAACAACCGAGGGATACAATGCTTTATATGTTTGAGATCAAAATCTGAAACCCCATTCCTGAACATGCTCAAGTTGTGGTTTATCATGAATTTCAAAAGTATCGCTAGTTAGAAAGGCGTAAAGAAGGTATCAGTAGACTGTGTGAAAGAAGAAAGGTTAACCCTATGGGCCGAGTCCATCATTACCGATCATAAGCAATCTTGAAGCCCAATGCCAGCAACAACAACAGGGTAAAGCTTATCAAATGATAACGAAACGTGTATTTTGTCAGCTTATTTTTAAGACGCACTTGTCATTCAGTGAATTTGTCTCTGATTTTGCCGACGTGTGGTCAAAGAGAGCACTTCAGCCAATACACAGAAATCAGACCCATGTCATAAACAGGTCGCTTCTAGCAAGCAAGGGTATGCAGAAAGTCGCCGGCTTTCGCGAGGCTTCGCTGACAAATTAGAACCGTTTTACATGAGCCATGGTGCGTTCAAAACCTTGGAACAACACTTAACTTGTCTAGGCTCGTAAATGCGTATTACTCTGTGAAAGAAATTGCTCTCTTTTCCTAAGGCTTACAGTAGAACAACTGGCTTCCAAAATCTAAATAGAAGCATTGTTTACACAAAAGCAGCTATGCGGGATTTCCACTTGGCTTGGCGTTACAACCAAAGATTGTCAAAGTTGTGAGTCGATCACCACCATGCGATATTTGAATCTTGAAAGTAAACATTAAACAAGGCCAAGATGGTTTTACAACGGTGCCAATTTGTCACAAGCGGTACCAAACATTTCCCACTCTACAGACCCGAAAGCGGCAACTACTTTTCTCCAGATGCAAATCGTGAAGCAAATTCTTACCGCACGATGACAACCATTATTTTCGTTCCCGTACTAGTCCATGATGCAAAAAAGAATGCTACACATACACTTAGTGTGATTCTTTACTTTATACTTGGTGGCACATTTCTTACTCTAGAAGTTACAAAGCCTTTGATGGCTTCCCAGGAATAAACTTGTTTGAACTGTAAATGTAACATCAGTCATACGATCCCGATAAAGCAACACAAATGGGCACAACACGAAATTTAGCATCCACTACAAATGGCAGGGGCAGTTTCAAGAGGCACACTTACCTGGATAATTATAGCCAGGTAAGCCGGAAGATTCCATCCTTCTGGAAGTACATTTACCAGAAGCGGAAGCTCCATCCACAGCCCGTTGATAGCAACCCATGAACTTATTCCAAACACTACTAGGAGAATAGCGATCCACCAAGAAAAGGAAATGTTAGCAACTTGGTCGTCGCCTGCCTCCACTGCGGTGGGGACGTCGGTGGATTCAAAGTCATCTAGTCCAGGAGCAGAAGACATTTCGAGCGAAAATTCTTAGATTGAACAAACAAACCTAAAACAATTTTGGAGCAAATATAAATGTTTTGTTTTTGTATGAAATCAGGACAACAAGTAGAGTGGCTTGGCATTCCCATATTTGGACTAGACTTTCTTGCTAAAAGCGTTAGCTAACAACCCTACAACTAGACACAGGGATGACCAAGAAATAAACGAAGCAATCAGTCTAAATTACATGGGTTAATTAAAAAAACGAGTCATCCGATAAGCCTATTGGTCTGACATAACGCTGGGTAACAAATGTTCTCATCAAGAATTTGTCAACAGTCTCGTTGGCCATTTTATTATAGTATTCAGTACAGGCAGTTATTTGCACTTATCGAAAACTCAAGAATTCGATCCATTAATAAGCCAACACTGGAAATCTAAAAGTAAAGGCACCAATACCTAATTTTCAGTTTAGACTAAGTACACCACTTCAAGATATCGTCTTCACATTAAACCAAGAAACCTGTTAAGGAAGAGTAGGATCCAATGCGTGAAAGTTATAGCTTTCAGGTAGTAATAGGGCGAAATGCAACACAAGGACTTTAAACCATCTGGAATCTAAATGCACTTAAGCCCCATTAAAACAGTTGAAGACCTGCAAACATTATTCACCAAATTTTAATTCACATAATCTTAATGGCACAGTTGCTATGAGGATCATTTGCAACAATTAACATCAGAGAAACGAATAGGACTAAGTCGTGCATCAACATACAGAGATCTATCGAACTAAGCCCGCAACATAGAAATACGCAGTTAGTCCAATTTAGAAAAAAACAATGCATGTTAATATAATGACTGAACTTTGAGCAAAATCAGAATAA
>UXSR01005416.1:70134-85047 GCA_900604375.1 Mesocestoides corti | reverse complement strand
TTTCTCATGAACCCAAATACCTTTGATGCTGACACTTTTGGGTAAATCTTCCAGTCTAACCACTTCTTTCTAGTCGTTATCACGATTTACCCGTTCAATAAGAACCGTGTCATGCCAAATTCTTCGAAGATAGAAGCAACCCAAGAACATCCACTCTACTCCACATAGTTGTCGTTCGTAAAAACAAAATTCATCTTTAGACTTTGATTTATCATCCACAACCTTTAGACTAATTGTTCATTTCGTAGGTTTTCGCCATCATTACAATATCTTTGGTCTGACTGCCACAATACCAAACTCATTTTCTGCAAATCGCCATGTTTTTGGGGCAACAACGCCAGGATTAATAATTGGCTGCAGATTTGGCAGTTGTACCCTGAGGTGTAGACGAGAATGATCGCCAGTGCTAGATTTGTTCAATTACCCAAACTCAACTCAATAGGCCTCTACACTTAACCAAACCTCTGTTCGCTATTCAAGCTACCTGCTAATTCTAGTCTCACATCCTACCATATTTCATCTCTATATTAGTCAACACTTGTGAGTACACCACATCTTGGGTTAGAACTGACGCTCTTAGCAAACAGCTTTGCCACTAACTTAACTGAGACCTCAGATATTTGGTTTATGAAAAGGCAACTCACATGTTCCATTTAACATGTTTGCATAGTCCGTGTTCCAATAATTCAGGTGCCTACAATGAAAGTGATCGTAATATCTAACCACCACACGACTCGCCGAGATCATGCTAAACGGTTTGTCTCAATACGCCACTGATAAAAATTGCCTGACATGCGACACAAGTTAAAGCACATTAATTCCATCCATTCCGCTGTCTCACAAGGTCTAGGAATGTAGGTTTATGGCAATGCAAATATACGTCCCATAACAGTGTCAACCTGTGGTTCCCCATGAGGGTAAAGACTAGAATGCTCATCCTGAGACAAGAAGCATGCAGTCTGTGGAAATAATGTTGTACGTACGTCTTGTTTTCAAAAGATTCCAATATGCCCAATCTTGAGATGTCGCCGATGCCAGTGTTTACTTTATACGGTCCGGTAATCGAGTTGTTGAGCTGAAAGAAGGAGAGGTGCATTAGTCTGGCGTTAGGTGGAATTGAGGACAATCGACCGGGGTAAACCCACTTTAACATTGCATTCCTTAAAGCACTTTATTATTACTTGAAATCAAATATATCTCCGAAATCCGTGGGTGCAGCACATCGTGTTTTATTTAGGCCCGTAAGCTTGGGACTGGGATTAGGCCGGCGTGGTGATTTTAACTTGAAATTTGTTCAATCTGTGTGTTTATTTTAAACCCATCGCAGTATTGTGTAGCCGCTATAATTACCATCTCGAAGAATGACAACGTCTGTGAGTTGCACACACACCCACACTTGGACTTGAATTCCAGGCCTAGCAGCATAACCACTGCTCTGAGCTGTACTGGTCTCGGAGACTCTAAACAGCTTTTGATCTGTTAAAACTATTTTTTTAGAATCCGCAATGACACGCCCACTTTGTTTCAGTTTGCACAATGTTGCATCTCATCAGAGGTCTGTAATATAAGTTCACGTCTGATTTTGTAATCTGTACTAGTATAATTGGTTAGTCCACTATTCAGCAAATGCATTGTACAAAAGCTAGTAGGCATGTTAGTTAAATGCCCGGCCACATGAGCCTTTTAATGTTGGACAGTGGTCAGCATGGGGTTGCAAACCCTAGCCATTCTACCCAAAATCAAGTTTTTTTTTCAGTTCATTTAACCAATTTTCTGAAAACACCGAGATAGCATCTGCTGAACGTGTTTTCGGATGTGAAACAGTTGAAGAATGGATGTTAAAACGTTAGCAAGGCATGGAAGCACTTACTGCAATTAGTACACCAGCCCGTCCCGAGTCGGAATACTTGAACCAACTCAGCCACCACAAATCCGAATCATCGTATCCCCAGAGAAAGTCATTCACGGTGATGTTAATAAACATCTTTGAACTAATGAACCACTTCGCAAGTGATCCAATTTTACCTTGGCTTTCATCAATAATATATCGAATGATCTACAAAATATGAAGACCGCCTATGTTAAAAAGTGTCAAAATCGTCACTTTCCCGTTGTATTAATATTTTTTCATAATTTTGTAGGAAAATTATTTATTAAAGGACGAAACACTTTATGTGGTTCAGATTGTCACTTGGAGAGTGATCACATGTGAATTCGAATTTACTTTCTGCGATTTATTTTACACCCAATTTGGTGGAGCTCAATGTTTCTACCAACCTGCATGGAGATAAAAACTGAAGGTATTCATCATGGATTTACTTTAATCGGACTTAAATTTTTGGCTAGTCAATAAGTTAGAAACCCATATAAAACAGAAATAAACAACAATTGCCAACGTAGATGTGCGGAAATTAAGTGAGCACTTATCAACATTTCATCGGTCACAAGTGTCAAAAGACGTCACTTGCAAAACCATTTAAAGAGTGCATTTGCATGCATATCCATGGGAATTAACAGCGAATTTGTTAAAGTGTCGTCAGATAATTTCAATCCAAGGTCGAACATGTGGCTACATCGGAGCTCATTCAAAGTAGCACTTTGGGTCAAGTGGGCAACGGTCAACAAAATCGTCACAAATGTCGCGTTCACTGACTCCTTCAAAATGGAGGCGAGCTGATCGGTACCAGATATTGTCGACACCAAATATAAACGACGTGGTGGCGTTCGCCGACACATTCTACGGCGTTAGTATTTCAGTGTCCACTAGTTTACCACAGACTACCATCTTTTAGCAACGTTACCACTCTCTTCCCTTATTCAAGTAGTTGATGGCCCCGGAAACTCAAACTGGAATGCAATGCAGAACACAGATCATTCAAACACTAGTTGTTGGGAGAACCATTTTGAGTGATGGGCAAACGTGATAGCATTTTTTATGGCATTTAATGCCATCTATTACATTCAAAGTGCCCTGCTGGTATAAAACATACTTAGCGTTAGAACAAACCGTAAATTGGCTTACCGAGTTGGCCAAATTTGGCACAGTGATGACGGTTTCATTTGCATCGTCAGAAGAGAGGTTTAAGTTGAAGTGATAGGTCGTGTAATCCACAAACTGAATATATCTTCTTCCATCTTCCACGGTTAATGTTACGTTTCTTTTCTTCACAATTTTTCTGCATTAAACAAAGATCCCCATTGTCAATAGCACGGAAAGTGAACACACACTGCGATCAGTCTGAAAAATCTCGATTGCCTTAACTGCACCAGTTTACAGAGAATTATACACGAAATCCAAGAGAAAACGATGATTCGATCTAATTAACCAACGCTGATGACATCGTTTTGCAAATCTTGCTAGCGTTTTGGTTTCACAAACCTAAGATGTCAGCATGTACAACACACAATATGGGTAATTAAGACAGGCAGTTGTGGCTGCTGCATCACTTTTCTGAAGTGAGCTTATTTACAGTGCTGCTGCTGCTGCCCCGAACGATTTCCAGATAGATGATTTCAGTCAATCCTAATTGCCTTAATCGCGTAATCGGAAATTGCCAATTTCATTATCATAAACTGATGCTACACCCGATTGGTCAACTGGGGATTGGTAGACGTGAAGGATCCATTATTTTTCCGATCCTTTTTCAACAAAGTATAGTCAATTGTAGGACAAAGTAAACACGTGAACTCTAACACTTCAGAGAAGATATGTGTGGGAAAGTAGGAAACGTAAGCACGAGAATTGGAAAATGCATGCCGCGTTTACTTATAACATGGAGCTTAACAGAAAGAACTATCACGTAATTAAGTTACTCACCTGTAAACATAAGGCCCGTATGTCTTAAGCCTTGGTTTTGCCTTTTTATACTGGACTTCATATGGGTTTATGACGCTCATGACGGTAATGTTAAATAAACCTTCGCTGTCCTCAGTTAACACGCGGTAAGTAATTGAACCGTTGGTGATCTCAAGGTTCTGCAGTAGAAAACAAGGATTAACTTTTAACTGAACCTTTAACTTAAAGTCGTTCCTTGAAAGGTGTTACTACTAAGCAGAACTGGCGGTCCCAACTGTGCTGATAAAGACCCGTGGCGGTCGCACTCTCGAGTAATTCGCTTACATCATCACCGCGTAGGCTTCAAGTGGCTGGTCGCAACAGGTAAACCACATTTGTCTGCACGTCAAATTAACTTAACACCAAGCACCTAACTTGCATTGAGGGCGGTAATTTCACAAACATTCGTGGTGAGGTCTGAGCTTAGTCCTTTGTTTCTGGCATAGATGCTGTGTTGCCCCACGTCATGGAAATTCAGGGCCGATCTGCATGTATACAATCACTTGTGTGGTATTCAATTACAAATGGGTATTAAATTTGAACGAGAGCGTCTACTTGTCAAGCCAGAAAAACGTGTTGGTGTAGTTTGGTAGGAGGCTTTGTTTTAAAAACTTTGCTCAATTAAACCACAGCCACACATCCCAAGCAGCTGTGCTTGCGTGCTGCACACGCCCTATCGTCAAAAGGAAAATCGTCTGGCAAATTGACAGCAAAAATCACAATAATGCAACACAAACCTTTACAAGCTCGCGCCTTTCCAGATCGTCGAAGAGAAAGTCGAAGGCAACAAGACCGCTGGCAGCCAGCAGGAAGAAAGCAATGAGCAAGTATGTCGCTGCACGGCAGCATCGCGAGTGCCAGCAGCAGATCTTACCTGCAAAATTACACAAGTCTCAAATCGCGTAAATGTCTGCACACAAGGATGCAACAACAGCAAAATATTCAAAACAAAGTTAAAAAAGTTGTGCCAAGCTCTCAAGCTTGTTAGCCTGACACGACAGATTGTGGGTCGTGGGTTTCCACCATCACAATCTTGATTCCTTTTTCCTTGTGGCACACCGGGTAAAGCACAATGCGTTGCACGCCTAGCGTTGTGACGGTGAATTATTGCAGTAATGAGTAGCATCACAATCGTGACTTTGATTCAGCTTAGTTCAGCTACACACTCCGGGCTGATTTGGTGGAACAGGAAGGGCCAAATCAGCACAGTTGGGTTTATGCTCAGGTCTATCAATTCGATGACGAGGTATCTGAGCATTTAGGCACAACATGCAAACAGAGGTGCTTAGGATGCCACAGTGCATGATGTTTTGAACAAAGCCAATGCAGGCTGTGGCACAAATAAGCCACTTAGTAGTCTTAATCTAGAAATGGGATTCCATGGATGTGTTGCTGCTAAATTGAACAGATTCTTCCACCTCCGACTATGCACATTTCAATCATGTACAAAGAAGTAATTTGCAAAGACCCACATTCCCAACATCATCGTTTCGGTGTGAAATCTTAATTATTCAGATGTGCACTTCATATCACGCTATGTTGTAGTGGTGTAACATTCGCATTTACTGCTTTTGCGCTTGCCAGACGAGGCGGCAATTAGCACCATGACACATTCGCGCAATTCGATTCACATTCAGTCTGTCGAAATTGGTAAAGCGTTACAGTGACTGCCTATCAACCTCCTCTTTATTTCTTCTGCGCGTGTGCTTCCCACTGTCGTTTCCCAACTCAGCTTCGTTTTCAGATGAATGTAAGACATTAGCTCGAAATTTTGAGGTTATAATAGTGCATCTCTCGCTTGGAACGCATAAGCGAGGAATCAACATACATGATCACATTCTTGAAATCTGCACAAGCGTATGGTTCTTGCTAAATTTCGTTTTTAAAGAAAAAACAGGGTGACGCCACTAATTTAACTCATGCTAGTGATTCGAAATAAAAACAGACATTACAAGTGTGACACTGAGGACGCTTGACAGCGTAACACATTCCGCTTATTTCGAATATGCACTTGTACTTCGACCTGTGAATCCCTTTGGTTTGTTACATAAATGTTGGCAATTATGAAAATTTTCAATTACAATAATTGCCAAAATAAAAGAGCAATTTCAATGTAACAGTTAGCATTTCTAAGACGTGTTTGTATTTGGATGGCTAGGTTTTATTTCTGTGAGAGAATAATTACTTATCTGTAGCCTACGACCGTTATTCGCTGTTACAAACCCACTTTCTGTGATGCAACTGCTCGTTTACTTGGAAGCAGCAGCAATTCATGACAAGTCTCTATGAGGTATAGCTTCAGAGGGTTTCAAACCTACCTGCTAGTATTATCGAACAATGGAAGCGCGATGTTTTTAGTAGAGATAAAACCACTTACGGCAATGCAACATCGTATTCGAAAGCGCGACGGTCGTCAAGTGAGGAACGGAAGTCTGACCCGAAGCCATGGGTACTTATAGGGGAGGAGGCGTGTTAGCCCTCATGGGCACATGAGTGCGCATGCACTCAAACGGGGATCGAGTACACGACCTTGAAACATCTACTCAAGTAAAAAATACCTCAAATTTGTTTTCTTTCCACAGTCCCTGATACGTGAGGCACATTTGAAATCTATGTTCACACTCTCAACTGCGTGACAGGGGTGCATCAAGAAGACAGAATTGACAGGCAAACATGCAAAATAGGTGAATATTTCCAATATTTTAAAGAATACGTGCATGAATGATTGCAGCTTGCACCCAAACAGACAGACTTGTCGAAATCGAGAACAATAAGTGGAGTAAAAAGAGCAAAGATTAAACGGCAAATGTTTTCGAAAAATGGGGAAAGGCACCGCTAGTGGTGAATTTGACGGGGCCCCCAACAAAACCAGTACAGTAAAACTAGGGATAAATCACGCAACACATGTACAAATTACTTTCGTCAAGTCCCCTTTATCAACTGACGCTTGTTAAACATCGTTCTGGCGGCATCAGATCAAACCTGGCTACTGAGAGATTGCAAGTGTGTCCGAAAATGAGAGGGATGTTAGGGATGGAGCATTCGGCAAGAGAGCTCACAGCTAATTTGGGTTTTGTCATTGTTTACACAGCTTTCCTAAGCACGCCACTTAACTGGTTCAGTCACTTAAGGCACCCCACTGACAGCCCCATCTCTCTTAATCCGCCTTCGTGCATCAGGTCAAGGTCATCCTCAAATAACAAATAAGTGGACACATTGTGCCACATCGCTCGGCCTTTGGCTGAGACAGAAGAGGCTCTCTGCACAAGG
The DNA here is from genome assembly GCA_900604375.1 of Mesocestoides corti. Taxonomy (NCBI): domain Eukaryota; kingdom Metazoa; phylum Platyhelminthes; class Cestoda; order Cyclophyllidea; family Mesocestoididae; genus Mesocestoides; species Mesocestoides corti. Next base: position 77,942 of record UXSR01005416.1, on the reverse strand, counting down.
TCAGGTCTTAGTTCTTTACAGAGACGATGGAGTAGAACGTCAGACAAGGGATCTGATGTACTGGTTGCCTTAGCGTGTGCTTCTGGTTATGGGCAAAATGTACCAAGACTCTTGAGATATGCCTTCATTTCGGCCTAACTTCGCTCTAAGTACTTCGCTCAAAAAACTGTGCTTGAACGCAGTGACAATTTATCTGAAACGGAAATCACTGCTTCTACCGCACTAACTTTGTAATATGGAACCAGCTGATGAACATCAGTACTCGCTGTGTACACCTGGTTTCAGTGGTATTTTTAATTTAAAATGTTCCAAATTGCATAATTAGTGACATGGATGTGAATTTGTGTGCATGCATTTTTGGCACGCTGTCCGAGCATAGACTGAAGTTGCTCCTGGTTAATGCAAAGAAGTCGTCAGTAAATCTAAAAGACACCAGCTGTATTGAATACAGAAACTTGACACTGTTCCAGACTACTTACTGAATGATGAAATTTGAATTTTGAGAAGTGCTTTATTCGGAGTAGGCAAAACAACTGGTGCCAAACTGGTGCAGTCGATGGTTTGTCGTCAAGATAATTTAATGACAATAAAATATCAGAAACCATTTTTAAATTTTCGCTAATTCATTCGTGTATGACTTGTTTGTTCACTTCAGGAAATGATGCCATTTGAAAGGATGGATTTGTCACAACTGGGTAGCTGATTTCGACCACAGACACCTACGTGAAGGCGTCTTGTATGGAACTCTACCCATGTCTTTGTATGAATCAATCGCAGTTCGGTCTGTTTGCGTCTTCTAAGGCTAAACTGCCTACAGCCGTTCGTGTCATTTATTAGCTACTTGTGAATTACCCTCAAATGATCACCACTTTATCCCAATTGAGCCAGACTGGATACATCAAGGTCATCTCAAACGACGACGACGACTCAGCAGAATGACGGTACACCCTAGGAAACCGGTCGACTGTGTATTCGGGCCCACATTGGCTTCATGCTGAACACACCCGCTCTAACGCAGGTTTGGTGCATCAACCCGCTTCCCTCCTTCTTTACTTTCCCAAAATGAATCGCCAGGTGTCCAAACCCGCCTAATTACGGAATCAATAAAACAGGCGCCATGAAAACGCATTAAGTTCATGCTTAGTTGGTGTGGAATATAGTGTGCGCATGCAATGATGCTTTGTTCACCCCAGATTTTCCTTCAGACCTGTTCTCTCACGCATGCCAAAATTTCAACATTGAGTACTTGTGTACTTGATGCTGAGGCAAAACAAAGAATTAAAATCGTGTCAGATGCGTACCGGTGTTGTCAACAGCGTTTGTGCTTCCCATAAGTCAAACCAACAATCACGTCCCTAACATTGTATTACAAATCAGTATCTGTAAATTGGCTTATGTTTATTGCTATTAAACCGTGGCTAATGAATGCATTTGTATATCAATGAAATTTACTTAGTAATATGTGTTTATTTAACAATTCATTACTCCCTGGTGTCCACAATAAGATTAATTTGATTTAACCGTGTGATGCCATGGAAACATTGAATTACCGAATATCAGGCCGGCTTTTTTTTAACTTCGTTGCCAGAAATTATCTCTATATCGGTTTCACCTAAACGATTTTCCTTTCTTTTCTGGTAGTGCATCTTTGTGTATCGCTTAATAACCCTCAAGTCTTTCAATGAACCATTCCACCTATACACTAATTTAACTTGACTGCAATGCTGGAAAACTCGTATTTCCAGGAATGATTTGTACGAATCAATTAGAAAAACCAGGTGGCCAATGTGATTCACAAGTCTACGGTAGTCCATGACTAACCTTATCTCTTTACGCAGACACTGCAGTTTTGATGTAGGGAAAAACTATGATATGGCAAAACCACCAGACAAACGTGCTGCCAAAATAAATGATGGTTATATTCGGACTAACACCTACTTACCAGCTACAAGGCCAGTTTTAAAGGTCACCTCAAAACCCATCCCTCGTCAGCCTTCTGCGTCTTCTCTAACCTTATTAGTTGCAATCGATCGTTCAGGATAACGCGGTTATTTGCCTTTGTCATTGTTAAGTTTTGCATTTGCGAGCTCTAGTTTTGTTCTCTTTTAGTCGATATGAGCACGCTTACATGAATACTGTGACCAGTATGTCCTGTGCTATTTCTTTAACAGATATTGGTTTCATGCAAACTTAGTGGTTGATGGAATTTGTGTTGTATTACAATGAAATAATATTACTACCAATGAACTTCAGTACAGACATTTATCATGACCACATTGCAGCTGCACAAACCCTACTGCCGGCTTTTCAGTAATCATGTTGGAGAAAGGCTTGCCAATTGCGTTTGCTTAGGGTGAGAGCTCCAATGAAACCTGCTGAGTCGAGCTTATCAACCCAACGCCCTGCCCCCCATTTCACGGCGTCCGTCAGACATGCGGAACCGTCAGCTCATGTGCCTCTGGGTTTGTACCCTTCCCACTTTCCGCTTCATGCATCTGGTCATTTGGTCGTTTGTACTTTTACAAGTTCTCACCCAAACTGGAGAAGCAACAATTGCGTTAGGCATACACGACTGTGAACGTGCGCGCGCGCGCACGCACGCACACAGCACAACTTGGCTGTTGTCCGATAAGCGACTGACTCTCCTGTCTCATTTCTGCCTCGGGTACTTCATGCTGTCTTACCGCAGCATCTCCATCACTGAGAGTAATTAGTAGCGTAGTATCAATGTATAAGGCCCAAACTAAAGGCAGGCCAGTAGATGGAATTAAATACGACATTCACGATTCAAGGAAATGCTTTCAACAAAATTTGTAGTAAATTTTAAACCAGAACCTAAGGTGGCAAAAGTTCTCATGACAGAAATCTGCTGTGTCGCAATGTTTTGAATTTCAAAATCCGACAATTCCACATTTTATACTCCCGAGGTCATGTAACATGTGCTGCTACATCAGTATTAGCAATTAATAAAGGGTTTTTCGATGATCTGGCCAAAAAGTAATAAAAGCGAACTGTCTTCCGTTAAGGTTTAGGAGAGAAGTCTCAACCAGGGTTGTTGCTCGCAATTTTACTCAATGAATTTCAGTACGAAATGACATGGGTCCACAATGACCCCGACTACTCTTCTGGATTTTTAGGCATTTTTTTAAAATAATTGTTTTACTTTAACTATTCTTTGTCTTTTACGCAGAAAGTCATCAATATCACTTTTCGTATGACGCTTTTGGCTTAGTCACGACTTGCGAATACACAACTTTACTGACGATTTCGTATTCCTCTACTCTATAACTTGTGGTTTAATTTGAGGTAAGTCACAACAGCCCCTAGCTCTTCACCGTAAACAAATTAGGAAAAACTGGGGGTTTTTTTTCGGAAACAGTTTGAATTAAATTTTTCAAATGTGCATCGACTTTTCCTTTTATCCACAAAATTGAGCCATAGATTATTATTCCTACGAGGCCGATGATGACGCAGCTTCTCTCAGAGCCATTTGCGCCACGTGGATCTATTTGGTTTCTGGTAGCTTGTCGTACTATCGTTTCCGTCAACCCTACGTCTGACTCTTCGCGAACCCTACTTCAGTGCCCACTGACTTTAGACGAAGACGTCTGGAATTTACCTCGAGTGCGTGCACTTTACCCACAACCCCGTCAGACGAACTTCATCCAGTAATACACACAAGGGCAATTTCCCATCTTTTGCACTTCCGGAACCATCAGCAGTTTCCAGGACATTGAATGCACACTACACACCTAATTTTGGCTCACCGTGCAACACTCGGTCTTGTCTGCCCCGCACGAGGTCTCCTTATTTCCATCAGGGTATTTTATGTCGTACCAACTATCCCGTCGGTATTAAAAATGTCACTGTTGCTAACACGTCTAATCCTACTAAAGGGTTTTGATCCAACATTACCTTCAAATGTGGCCATAGTGATTATGATGTGATTTTGAAGTGTCTCTATCCACTTTATTGTGCTTAACCATCTGTGATTATGGTGACGCATGAACGCATTCTTGCATACTTCAGCTTACAGAATTGTTTTGCGCTGACATCCAACAATGTCGATCCGTAATTTTGTTTAACCCCTCTTCTCTGATTTTCAAGTAAGCAAAACCGATCGAATCATCTCGACCACGATGCCATAAAGCATCCATGACCCTTTATTTTCAACCTCTTTTAAAATGTTTGTATTCACTTGCGCCAACAAACTCAAAAAAACTTGTTATTAAATTATAGAAAATAAACATGCTAATGAAAGGTCTTTGGTATAAATGAAATCCAAATTTATGAAATTAGATTGTAATATGCCATGGCCTTCTAACACACATATTGTGCTCAAACAAAATAACTGGACAGTCTTTGTGCATATTTTCCATACCGTGAGCAGCGATTTCCACTGACGTCTTTTAATTTGAACAGAATACTTTTTGTAAAAATTTGCTTTGAATTGGGACAGGTAAATACAAAATATAAAAAAATCAAAGGTTAAATGTTCTTCCCGAAATTTTCTCCTGTTCGTTAACTTCGGCCGCAGTCACTTTCGCGTCAATAAGGTACTTGGAATCACTGCCGTTCAAGTGTTGCTGAATGACAGCGGCCAGTATTAGCGAGAAAGCCAGAATAGCAAGAATGCTAAAAAGCACCCTTACTACCATGCGAATCGTCTGTGGAAACGCGTAAGCCGCATTGTAGAGGCTCTCTGCACCCTCCCTGCTCGCTACTTTGACCTGTGAGGCGGATGAGAAAACAGAACGTGAGAAAAACTCAGTTAAAATGTTGAAAAAGCTAACTTCAGCACCACAACCAACAAAGCATTCCCCTTTAGCATGCACATCAAACCCTTTGAAAAGCAACGTGGCCGCGAAAATGGCATGTCAGGCACAATGCAGGCAAGTAGATGCAAGGCGAGTACTCACTTCTCGAATAATTGCCAGGGGATACATCGTGTCATTCGCTGCACCATATTGCCTAGTAAATAAAAACCATGTAGATGATTAGTGCTCAGAACAATGAGGAGTTTGTAACAAGAGAGACGCCGACGAATAGCATCTTGCCATTATTAGGATCGACCGGATGATTTCTCACTAGCTTTTTTGTTGTCATTAACTTGTCTGTTTTGACATTTGTGTTCAGCTAATTGAAGTTTTCTGAAATTTACTACGATAGAGAGCTTAAGGTGATTTAAAGGCTAATATGAAAATATCCTGCTGTTAAGTGAATCCACTAAAATTGCCCGGACTAAGCTCTAAGCTCTACTTACCAACACATGCAATAAACATCGAACATAAAAGTAGATTAAATAATACTAAAAAAACTGCATTCATCTGATTGATTGAATTTGTGCAAGTATCCCGAATTTGAGATAATTATCATGCATTTTCATCACTTACGTTTTGGGAACAAGCAAATTAATCTGGTACTGAAGTGTTCCTTCGACAAAGAACCCCGTTTTCTAAAGAACAAGAAGAAGAATAAGGATAGTTCCACACACTCTTGTTAGACAGGTCACATGATGAGTGAAGTGAGGACACAGCCATGAATGAAGGTAAACTCTACTGGACAAATGGACATCATTTTCACCCTTTTCAACAAAATTATCAAGATTGGGCCAAGTGAAGTGCAAAAACAGATTCATAGGTTGTTAAAGAGCCCGTAGGAATGACACATTCACACGATTCAAATGTTTTTGCCTCAGATGGGGTGTTTCATTTGTTTTTTCTTTCATTTTTTTCATTCAAGAATGGTTAACTTCTAATCATTGCTGTTTTATTTGCATTCGCAATCAGTAATAGAGCTTGGAACTTCAAAAGCAACTTTACCGGATCCACTTTCACTTGGGGAATTGCACCAGGTTCAGTGCCATTCTCGAAAATGATGGCGTCTCTTACTTCGTCCGCGGCTCTGTTGAAGTAAGGCAGAGAAACGAATAGAGGTTTGTTACCGCTAACAGACGGCAGAATGCAGGGACTCAAAGACAACACTCCTGATGGCGGGTACCTGCCTCCTGGGTACGATTTATTGTGGAAGCCCGCGTTGTCCGGTCTCTCGTCGGCACTGTCAAAGGCCCCATCATCAAGCTCCAGGACGAGCAGCTACAAAAATGTTGGCATGCACGTCTTAGTACAGCACCTCACTCGATGGTTAGGCAAGCAGCTCAGGCGACCTAACCAGCAGAAAGTGAAATGGTGGGGCGAATGGCTACGTCAGTTAGCTTGTTACGACAACCGTAAGAGATGAGTTCTCTTTAGCTGATGGCTTATCATCCATCATAGTGTGCGCAGTGTTCAAACAACAATGATGCGATGCTTCAAAGTGGGTATCTTTGTGCATGCAGAAACACCAACACGATCACTGGGAAGAGCTCGTCAGGGCACAAAGTACCACTGTTTCGCGAATCGGGCCAATAAACACGTCTGACCTCCTATGTTGTCCTATAATTGGGCTGTGTCAGCATAGGGAGCGTGACACTTTGGATGGCACTTTGATTGACATGCCTACGCACACCTGCTACTTGTAAGGCCGCACCAAATGGTTAATATGGCAACTGTGATAGGCTAGTTGCCATGTCATTGCATTGCTGCGCATAACGGTACTTAAATCGTAGCCAGAGCTCCTACCTTCAGTTTGGGAAAGTTGACTGTGGGCACCCACATCTTCGCAGTGAAGGGAGCCGAGCGGCAGATATTCGTGCCGAATATGTAGCGTTTTTCTCCTAGTTTAACAGAAGGTGGAGTAACTGCATCACCTACAAAGTCAGAAATCATACTAATTGTAACAGTTCACACCTTGGCGACATTCAATTCTCCAGGCCCTAATACCATCAGCATAAGAAGCAGCATATTACAGCAGTTTGCATGGCGCAAGTGCGATTGCGTGTACGTCAGTGAGTGCCAGTACAATCCAACATCTGCAGTCGAAATTCATAATCAAAGGAGGAAATTTAATGCACCAGAGCAAAATGAAAGAACAAAAATAGCTTAGAACAAAACGAAGCTGCACTGAACAGGACCACATGCAGTTCTGTAGGACATGCTGCACTGGCAGCACGCTGAAATAATCCTTGCGTGTCTCAGTAAGAATCAGTCATAAGGGACGTATAGCTTTCAAGGGTGTATTGCATTGGGTTGATCGTTAGAAAAGTCAAGCGAATGCTACTCAGTATATTCTGACAAACCCGATACATTGTGACATCCAATTTAGTTTTTGCACCAAATTATTAACTAGTGAATTGATAGCAAACGTGACGATGATATACCTGTGCAGCCCATTCGGACACCCGAGGCAAACGCCTTTTTTGATTGTTCCATCTCGCCCACCCTTCTGACACATGTCATTAGCACTAGCGACATTTCAAATGCTTGCATTCTTCGCAATCTCGACTAGCCACATGAGCAGCAGGTTGGAAACTGGTGTGTCATGCTCCTTCTCCTCTGATTTGCCATGTCGAACCAAAAGGGAACGACCGCGTTTGCCTGATCCGACACCCGGAATCGCGAGTCAATAGGGGACGGCCATCTGAGACCACCGACCTCACATTTTCTGCGATGCTGCAACGAAATCAACTAAGTTGCTTCGGAGTCTCAAATCAACTGGATCTCCAGGTTATGGTGAACAGGGTGCAGCCATTCGCCTGAAACGAGTTTATTTCTCATGAACCCAAATACCTTTGATGCTGACACTTTTGGGTAAATCTTCCAGTCTAACCACTTCTTTCTAGTCGTTATTACCATTTACCCGTTCATTAAAAACTGTGTCATGCCAAATTCTTTGAGGTTAGAAACAATCCATGAACGTCCACTCTACTC
>UXSR01005416.1:0-69496 GCA_900604375.1 Mesocestoides corti | reverse complement strand
AATGCTCATCCTGAGACAAGAAGCATGCAGTCTGTGGAAATAATGTTGTACGTACGTCTTGTTTTCAAAGGATTCCAATATGCCCAATCTTGAGATGTCGTTGGTGCCAGTGTTTAATTTATATGGTCCGGAAATCGAGTTGTTGAGCTGAAAGAAGGAGAGGTGTATTAGTCAGGCGTTAGGTGGAATTGAGTACAACCGACCGGGGTAAACCCATATTGACGTTGCCTTGCACACAGCATTTTATTATTGCTTGAAATCAAATATCCCTCCGAAATCCATGGGTGCAGCATAACGTGTGGTAGCATAAGTTTCCTGTTTGCCATTTCTGACTGCTTCGTGGTTTGTTCTTAAATAGCTTATTCGTTGTCAGTAGCGTCCTGGTTATGTGTCTGAGGGCATGTGACGTGAATACTGCTAGCATGCTAAAAGCTGGAAAAATTAGGACAGCCAAATTCGTTAAAATCATTTTACTCTTCTAAATTAATTCAAGCGACAATAAAAGCGACATAAAAGGCTTATCAATATTGGGGAATTAAACATGAATGCTGGCACTCAAAAGTAGAGCAACTTGAAACGTCCAAGACATTAAAGCTGAAATCGTATTCTAGTTTATTTAGGCCTGTAAATTAATGAATGAAATTAGGCCTGATTGGCAAATTTAACGTGGCAGTTCTTTAAAATTATTACTTTTCCTAAATTCATCACAGTTTTTCAAAGACCTCACAATTAGCATCTCAAAGAATGGTTAACTCTGTGAGTTGTACACACCATAAGATTTCTACACCTGACCTGGCAGCAGATTCCTGACCTCGGTGATCCTAAACAGAGTTTGACATGCCCCAGTGCTTTCTACGTCTGCTGTGCCAATCCCACCTCATGCCAGCTTGTAAAAAGTTGCATCACATTGGAGCTTCGTGGCATAAGTGCATTCCTGTCTTCCTGGTCTGCCTCCGCACTGTTGGTTAGGTAAAATTAACCCACTGTCCGCTTCAAAGGCTAGAAAGCATGTCAGTCAAATTCCAACCGCTCCAACCCGTTGAACGCTGAAAAGTGGCGAGCATAGGGATGCACACACTAGCCATTCTAATTTATACCAAATTTCCTAAGTTAGCTTCACCATTTTGCCAAATGCGCCATAGTAAATTTGATTAAATCTTTCGCGGAATTGAACCAACTTCGGAGTAATTATTAAAATGTCAGAAAGGCAAGGAAACACCTACTGCAATTAGTACACCTGTCTTTCCCGAGTCGGAATACTTGAACCAACTCAGCCACCACAAATCCGAATCCTCGTATCCCCAGAGAAAGTCATTCACGGTGATGTTAATAAACATGTTTGAACGAAGTATCCGCTTCGCAACTGACCCAAGTTTACCTTGACCTCCATCGATAATATACCGAATGACCTAAAAACATTATAAAATACTTTTTTGACTCTTCGCTTTAAAATACTACGCAAATTCCCACTTTCCTGTTGGTTTTGTTCTTCATCCAAAATTTATGGAGCAAAATTTAGAGAGTAATGATCACACATGACCTGGAATCCCCTTTATATGTTTTATTCATCATCAGCCAGATGAGTGGTGTTTTGATTAACATGCGTGGTGGCTACATCTGGATGTAGAGAAACAACACTTCCGTTAATGTTTACAGCCACCTTAATTTCCTGTTCTTTCTGCTGATTTCTGAGGCAAATGTAACTTCAAACAGGGAATGTCCTTAAATCGGCACAGTAACAGATTACCCAAGTTTACGATTTTGAGTCCCCGATTGAGTCTGTCGATCGGCTTGTCGCTTGCATGCTTTATGCCGAATCATTTTTAAACCAAGGAAACACAAAAAACGTCAACTGATCTTCTCTAAACTACTAAAATCCTACTTTTTTCGGAAACGTTCGTTCTTCCCTGTTACTTTCACATATCTTTCTTCTTGGCGAAACTGATCAAGCTACAAGTACATTTGGTCTTCGTAATTCCATGTCAACTGAATCAACTAATTTTAGAGCGTCACCTAAACTTTAGTTTAATCCGAATTTAAACTTTTGGTTGATAGATGCAAGGTAATTGAGTGAACATTTATTATATAATTAAACGGCGTCAAGTGTCAAAGTACTCCAATTACAGCACCTTTTAAAGCGCGTGCGTGCATACGTCGTGGTTGTTGTTGTGGTTTCAAAATAGAACGAAACATCTGAGCATATCTGAAATTTTTTTCTATGACTCGTTCAAGCCAAGATCGAACATGCAGTTTAATTGCAACTCATTCGAAGTGTTATTTTGAGTTAAGTGGGCATTCCTAAAACAATATCGTTACAAGTGTTGTGTTCATGAGCGTCTTTAACATAATATGGACCAGATTGGTACCTGGTATTGTCGGCATCAAAAATAAGCGACGTGGTGGCGTTAGCCGACACATTCTACGGCGTTAGTATTTCAGTGTCCGCTAGCTTACCACAGACTACCAACTTTTAGCAACGTGACCACTCTCTTTCCGTATCCAAGTAGTTGATGGGCCTAGCAACTCAAACTGGAATGCCGTGCAGAACACAGATCATTCAAACACTAGTTGTTGGGAGAACCATTTTGTGTGATGGGCAAACGTGATAGCATTCTTTATGGCATTTACTGCCATCTATCACATTCAAAGTGCCCTACTGGTATAAAATACACTTAGCGTTAGAACAAACCGTAAATTGGCTTACCGAGTTGGCCAAATTTGGCACAGTGATGACGGCTTTATTCGCGTCGTCAGAAGAGAGGTTTAAGTTAAAATGATAGGAACTGTAATACATGAATTGAATATATTGTCTTCCATCTTCCATGGAAAATGATATGTTTTTTTTCTTTACAATTTTTCTGTATTAAATAAAAAAATATGTTAACATATACACATAAATTATGATCAGTTTTAGGAATTTCAAATGCTTTAATAGCATCACTTGGCGGTTTGTTTATTTTCTTCAAAATTTTGCTGCATTAAACAAAGATACATAGAAGGAGAGGGCCCACAAATTATTATCAGTGTGAAGAATTTCGAATCCCTTAACTGCGCCAGTTCACAGAGCATGATATGCGAAAGTCCAAGAGACAAATGCTCATGCTCAACGCTGATGACATCGTTTTGCAAATCTTGCTAGCGTTTTGGTTTCACACAACTAAGATGTCAGCGCATGCAAGGCACAATACATGCACTTGTGGCTCCTGCATCACGTTGCTGAAGTGAGTTTATCTGCAGTGATGCTGCTGCTACCTCGAGTGATTTCCAGACAGGTGTCGTCGGTCATTCCTAATTGCCTTAATCGCGTAATCAGAAAATATCAATTCCATTATTATAAATTGATGCTACACCAGACTGCCCAATCATCTTAGTAATCTGGCATTTCAATTTTAATCCCCAGTCATGTTCGAATAGATTTTATTCATTTGTGAGTGTTTTGTCAATAAAAAACATTGATGCTCATCAATTTGAAAGCCCTTGATAAAAGTGCCACTTGTGGTTTGCATCAATTATTTGGACCTATAAATATCCACGACACGATGGCCCTGATGGCACATCAAGGCATCTATCATTTTCACTCTGCTCTGCTTACACGACCACGAAATTGACACCATCTCAGCGGTAACACTACCCTTCATTCACACCAAGTCTGAGCTCAAACTCACAACACTTCAGTCTGCGTTAATCACTCCCATTTTATCACGCAAGCAAACACAGGCGGCAAGTTTGGTCAGTGGTTGGTCATTTGACGATTGTCCTCTGTCGTGTGTTGGAAGGGTGGGGCTTCACTCGTATGCAATGCACTCGTGTACTCCCACTCCGAGCGTGTTTTTCTGCCACCACTATTCGTAATGTGCGTCCGTCAACATTAACTGCGAGAACGGGGGACTGGTAGGCATGACAGCTCTATTAATTTATTCCCTACTTATTCAATAAAGTATCATTAATTGTGGGACAATGTTAACACGTAAACTCTAACACCTCAGAGAAAATATGCGTGTGGAAGTAGGAATTGAAAGCGCAGAAATTGGAAAAGGCATGCTGCATTTACTTATAACATGGAACTTAGCGGAAAGAACTATCACGTAATTAAGTTGCTCACCTGTAAATAAAGGGCCCGTGTGTCTTAAGCCGTGGTTTTGCCATTTTATACTGGACTTCATATGGGTTTATGACGCTCATTACGGTAATGTTAAATAAACCGTCGCTATCTCCAGTTAATAAGCGGTAAGTCATTGAACCATTGGTGATCTCAAGAACCTGGAACAAAGAATATGGCTTGATTTTAATGTGAAGTGTTAGTGTTAAATGGATTCCTGAAATGTGTTGCTACTAATGGTGACTTTTCATGCATGGTTGCATCCTCGAGTAATTTCCTTACCAGATTACCGCGTAGGTTTCAAGTGGCTGGTCTTAACAGGTAAACCACCTGAGTCTGCACGTCAAACTAACTTAAAACCAAGCACCTAACTTGCATTGAGGGCGGTAATTTCACAAACATTCGCGTTGACGTCTGACCCTAGTGTTTTGTTTCCATCATCTCGTTTCCATTGCCCCACAACATTAAAATTTAAGATGGGTGTATGCGCATACAATCTACTGCGTGATATTCAGTTGCGAACTTGGTATTGAATTTATGCAAGGGCTTCTTATGGGCAAGTCAGAATGACTTGTGAAGTTAGTGCAATGGTATGCTTACTGTGAACATCTTAGACTCATTTCAGCCTACCTTTGCGAATTCGCGTCTTTCTAGGTCATCAAAAAGCAGGTCAAGGGTGACAAGACCGATGGCAGCCAGGAGTAAGAAAGAAATCAGCGAATATGTCGTTGCGCGGCAGCATCGCGAGTGCCAGCAGCAGATCTTACCTGCAAAATTACACAAATCTCGATTTGCCCAAACGTCTGTACACTGTAATGAAACTAGCGCATCTGGTTTATCCCGAAAATAAAAAAATCGCGAATTTCCTAAGCTTTTTTGTTTTGCATGACTGACTGCGAACTCCACTCATGAAAAAGCTATTAATTCGGTGATTTAAATTGAATAAAAATTTGTTCCAGCAAAAAATTTCGAGTGCATGGAAATGACTATGCAAGAATTAACAGTGCAGGAGTGGAATTCGTCATTCATACCAATACACACCAGTATAAGGTACACAGCATTAACACACTTATATATAGAATTTGCAGATGCTTTGTACTTGGTGCTTCATGGTCTTGAACAGAATGGAATGTATAAAGATGAAGCTTGTGTTTAGTGGCATTGGGTTTCTTCCAGGAGCAATGAAACCTTTGTCCTGAACAGACACCCAACTGCATGACCATCTAAAGTCGTGATATCTGTGGCCCTTGGGTTCCCACCACCCCAACCTAACTCTTTTGTCAGTGTGAAATACACGATGTGTTGAAAATGGCAAGTCAAACGGGATGACTTTCATGCGGCTTAGCTCAGCTATGCATTCCGTGCTGATTTTGTAGCACCGGAACGGTGACATTAATCCGGGTGGTTTCTGCCCAGGTCTATCATTTTGACGATGAGATATCTGAGCGTTTAGGCACAACATGTATTTCCACACAAAATGCAAACTGAGATATTTTAAATGCCTCAGTACACGATGTTTTGAATGAAGTCAATGCAGGCTGTGGCACAAATAAGCCACTTAGCATTCTCAATCAGCTAAATGAGTTCTACGTTGCTCCTAATGCGACGAGATTCTCCTACTTGGCATCAACGTTTTGGCAGTATTACATTCAAATTTGCCGCTTTTGTGCGTGCCAAACTAAGTGGTAATTCACGCCATGACTGTATGGGACTATCTGCTCCACATTCACTCTATTGAAACTGGTGAGGCTTTTCAATGTGTACAGTAAAAGCGATTTAATTGCAAACCAAATTCCCAATCCTTTTTATTTTTTTTAGTTCACAAGCATTCCTCATCTTAGCTTAACTTTGAACAAAACGTAAGAAACTAGCTCTTGCATCTCACGCTTGGAACGTACGGGGGAGGAATCTACCAACACGGTCACATCTTTGAAATCTGCACAAGCGTATAGTTTGTGCTAAATTGCGTTTTTAAAGAAAAAACAGGGTGACTTCATTAATTTAACTCATGCCAGTGATTCGAAATAAAACCAGACATTACAAGTGTTACACTGAGGACGCTTGACAGCGTAACACATTCCGCTTATTTCGAATATGCACTTGTACTTCTACCTGTGAATCCCTTTGGTTTGCTACATAAATGTTCGCACCTATGAGAAATTTGATCTACAGTACAGTTCAAACGAAAATGTGTTTTAACTTTTAACAATCGCCTCCTTAGGATGAGATTTAACCTAGATTTTGTTAAATTTCTTGGGACAACAATCAGTCTTCTGTGGCATACTTCCATTATTCACTTGCAAAATGTTTCTTTCTGAGATCCAAATGCCCAATCACTTAAAGTTAGTTGGATGTCACGAAATGCAGTTAAGCGGAAACGCGTCAGGTTATTACAAACCCAACAGCGTTCAATATCGTACCATGAAAACGTGATGTTTTAAGTAAAGATAAAATCACTTACGGCACTGTAACATCGTAGTCGCAAGCGCCACTGGTCACCAAGTGAGAATTGGCAGTCTGACCCAAAGCCATGAGTACTTATGGGAGAGGCTATGTGTGTTAGGCCTCATGGGCACATGAGTGTGCATGCACCAAAACGGAAATGGAGTACGTGACCTCTCAGTATTTAATCAATTTACTGAAACCTCAATATCATTTCCTCTACAGACTTTGTGAAATGTGGGGCACATTTAAAGCCTTTGTTCACACTTCTGTGTGACTGGGGTGTATCAAGAAAACAGAATTGATAAACATGCGTACAAACTCTTTGAATATTTTCAATAATCTACAGAGTAGATCTGAGTTCTCTTCATCACCCAATACGTTCAGGTGCAGAAGTCATCCACTTGCAAACCACGATATGAAACTGACGGATTGGGCCTAATTGCAACTTTCCAACACAACATTACTTTACGGCTGCTAGAAGTGCTTCCACGGCCTCATTTTTAATAATGCTGTGAAACGGAATTCCCTTCTTCGTTCCCATGAAGTTTATTAAACGGAACCCGAATTGGTGTTCGCTTTGCACACCTGATTTCAAATGTACCTGCTGTGATTTTCATCAAACATTTTCCAAACCTGATAACTGGTGACATGGATGTGAGTTTGCGTGTATGCACTTTTTGGCACGCTATCCGAGTAAAGACTGAAACTGGTGCCTCCTAATGCGGGGACGTAGCAGATAGCTCTGAAAGACAGTAGTTGTAGTGAATACATAAAGTTGACCCTGTTCCCGAATAATTGCCGACTGATGCAAATTGAGTCGTGAGAACCGGTGCATTGGAATTATTTAAGTTATTTTATCAAGACAGTTTAACAGCTCTTAATTTGATCCTGTTTTAAACGGAAAACGGGGCGTTATAATTAGTTTAAAAGTGATTTTACATTATACCTTTCGCATGTGATCGTTTGTGGAAGTCTGCCTACGGCTTTGTATGAACTAGTCGCGGTTCGATCTGTTTGTGTCTTCCAAGGCTAAACTGCCTACAGCCGTTCGTGTCATTTCTTAGCTACTTTTGAATTACCCTCAAACAATAACCACTCAATCCCAATTGAACCAGACTGGATGCATAAAGGTCATCTCAAACGACGACGACTCAGCCGCATGACGGTGCACCCAAGGAAACCAGTAAACTGTGTATTCTGGTCCACACTGGCTTCATGCTGAACACATCTACTCTTCCTTCTTTACTTTCCCCAAATGAATTGCTAGGTGTCCGAACCCGCCTAATTACAGAATTAAAAAAAACAGGCGCCATGAAAACGCATTAAGTTCATGCTTAATTGGTCTGGAATATAGCGTGCGCATGCAATGGTGCTTTATTCACCCCAGATTTTCCTTCAGACCTGTTCTCTCACGCATGCCAAAGTTTCGACGTTGACTGCTTTTGCACTTGATGCTGAGGCAAAACAAAGAATTAAAATCGTGTCAGAGACGTACCAGCGTAGTCAGTTGCTTCTGAGTCATACCCACACCTTGCCCACAATGGCAGGTCATAGTTATAATGAAAACTTTGCTTGTGTCTTTTGCTGTTAAATCTAAACTACTTTATTCAAATAGATATCAATGTAAGGTACTGTGTGATGTGCCGTTTCTCAAGCACAGTAAATTGCATTAGTTACTTAACGATTCATGACTTTCTAAGTTATATAATGGTATTAATTGGATTTGAACGCGTGAGGCATGGAAACATTGATTCATTGAAAGTGAGGTAAACTATCTTGAATAAGGTAAACGTGGAAATCATGAGCGTAATCGGTGTTGCTCCATCAGCGATCCATTGGTTACCCAGCCTGTACCCACTCTAGTCGGGATTCCATGAAAACGAAATCGGGTGCCAAAAAATCACACCGTCACTTTTAAATACGCTAGCGGGTAACAAAAAATGTATATTCACTAGGACAAATTCAAGGAATATTGTGACCAATTAGAGCTAATCTCGTAATCCTGGACATCAGAATTATGATTGGATTCTCTATCCATTTCATATAAGTTAGGCAAACAAGGCTACAAATTGTTTGACGAGAGGACAGAGAGTATGCTGAAGTGCTCCAAAGGGTGTCTGCAGCCTATATCGTTTTGCCTAGAAACTTGCCTTTGCCTGAAAGAGTCACTGAGAAACCGCAATATGTGTTGGTATGTACATAGTTTACCGAAGAAGCTGATTTCGACTCGTTATGGTCGACAAATTGGGCCACTAACGAAGTTTTAAGCGGTGAGGTCCAAAATAGAGAAGGCACCACGTGAACCCATGTATAAATCTTTTTATCCTCGACAACCATTGGTTCACGGCTCGTCACGTTTAACATGGACACGCTACTCGAAATCATATAATAAACTATAATGTTCTTGTGGCATCGCGTAAAGTTGGATTGCTCACCGTTACCAAGAAATTCTTTGAGCAAAGTACTCTACTTCAGTGTTTGAGACCTAATGATCTGCTGAGGTCACATAAGACTTTATTGTGTTACATTGTAGGTAAGGTTAAGTCACTAGTCTGTGGGCAACCCGAAACGTACTGCCAGTTCACATTAAAACGACGTATACTAATGAATGACCCAATTAGAATGCGATGAGCAGACCTACAATAGTCACAATGCGAAAGTTTTCTAGATTTTACATAAGCAAATGGCAAGCCAACTTCTTTAAGCATGTTGCAGTGCTGCAAGATTTCTCACAGTAAAGAAATTCCAAAATGTTGATAGATGGTCGATACTACGCAGACATTAAATTTGATATGAGCACGTGAAACTATATTTGGAAGTCAAAAGTAAGGCTTTTCCCCCAATATTAAGGGCCCGGAAGATATTCGTCATTTGACTTATGAATTGAACAATTTAAACGTAGTTATTTCCAAAATTGGGATTCAGAAAAAGAAACAGACGGGAAACGTTGAGGGACATGTAAAGGATAAGAGAAAAATTCCAACGAAGTATGACCAAAATAATTCCAGATGCCGGTTTAGTCCACCCAGAAACAGATAAATTTCACTTTGCACGATTGCTTATCGTTTGGGTTGCGCGAGATAATATTTTAAAAAAGGCAACCACCTTTGAATTATTTTTATTGCATATTCATAGTCAGGAATGACAAAAAGGCTAAAAATCTGTTCAAAAATAACTTCGATATTTTTGTTACCATCAAACGATTTGAAAGTTTTTAAAAAAACAACTGATTTTGTGCCTACGCTCGAACTTTTCAGATGTCTGTAATGCAATCCCACGTGGTAAATTAAGGAAAATATTCCGAATATTTCAGTCGTAAAAAATGCGTGAGACTATCTCTTCAGCAATTTTTGTTATAGTAATAGTCTAGTTGCAATTACTTTTTTTTGCATAAGTCGAACTTACAGAGTTACATTCCTCTGCTTACGTCATAACTGACCCTTACATTAAAGTCAGAAAAGATTCAGTATGAAGATAATTTTATTTTGCAAATGAAACAATTCATTTTGGCATTCTAAACCATCTTGTTTATTTACAAAGTTATATTTATCCAGCTACCGATCTGTTTAATTGCATGCAATAAATATTTTTGTAGCGAAAACGCTCGATGATTATTACCGGGGCTACTACTGCCTTTTAGTGAGAAAATAAATTGCACCATATTAGAAGCAAGAGATAGCATGCATGTAATTTCGAAGCTAGCCTGTTTTGTAACAATAGAAACCAAAATTGTTAACTTTAAGTTCTAGCTGAGAGGCTTTAGTGCTGAGGTGTTTAAAAAAAACAATCACCATCATAATAATAACAGACTTCGGCACTCATTGTTATAAGTAAATACATTAGTACAACGATTCACTATCTTTAACATTATGAACAGATTGAGTATAACTTTTGTTTAGACATGTGATTCTTAAGGGGGATTTTTTACAGCAACCTAAATTGTGTTTCAACTGTCTGATTTATGGAGCGGTGATAACAGAGTGTGCAGGCTTCGTGTGTGTGCTTCTTCGCAAGTTATGAGTAAGTCTTTTTTGTTTGTTTTACATCTAAACAAGGTGATGATTCGCAATCTGACGCGGAGTCTACTGAAAATTTCGATACTGTTGATAGTATAGCAGACGGTTTTGATCGGTTGGTTTACACGCCAAGTACACAAAGTCCAGTGGCCACTGGAGAGCCTATTTCAGATTGTGATATTAATTTTGACCGAACTCTTCCTGGCCGCCACACAGTATGCCACAGTTTTTGAAGAAATTGTAGTATCTTGGTGAAGATGCTATTACAGTCGATACACATAATCACCAAGAGGCCGGGTCTGTGGTGTCACTTCGCGCGTTTTACAGACCTGGCATTGTTCTGGTCCCTGGTTATTCACTTCCACTCTTACTAGAGGGCTCCACAGAAGCTGATATTTTGAGGACGTTTAGCGGTCCTGTTGTTGTTCTACCCGGTTGGTAAGCTTTGTTTCTGAAAAATTTGCTTCCAAACGTTTATATTGACTTGAATGAATGCAATTTAATGCTAAAATCAATTTTATCTTCTCTTTCACTTTAGGCGATTACATTAACCTCTAATTTTTACAATTTTATTTCATGCTCTTGAGTCATCTTCCCTTAAATCGTTTTTTTAAATCCTGGAAGCAGACATTGTGTCCATAAGTTTTCGATAGTTTCTATTAAATTAAAATCTATCTAGGTTCCACTGTTCAAATGAATTTTTTACAGCTTCTCGGATCGCATTCTTCTAACAGACTTTATTGGTCATGTTGCAACGATCGCTGACTTGATAACCATCCGCGTTAGTGGCAACAACCTTAGTCCCGTTCTACTTGGCAGACAACGTCTACGAATTATAGAAGTCAGTGCTTCTACTATGTTGTAAGCTTCTTAAGAAGGTTTTATTTACTATTTGCTAATTTCCGAGATGTTTCTTTGTCGGTTATTAGTTTCGTCCAGGTAACTATTTTATGATTTGTGTTACCATTGTTCCTACCCGAAACACAAAATTCGCCTTAAGTTAATTCATTCAGTTTCCTTATCCGCATTCTTAACAGGTGTCGATAACATTCACTCAGACAATTATGGTTGCTGTGAGGGTTTTTTGCTTCCAGGCTCTTCTAAGTAATGTCTCAGTTTGCTGCATTACACTGATCCGAGAAGGTAGCATTTGTGTTATGTTAAATCAGTGTCATTTTGTAAATAACACAATTTCTTGTAGGTTTTATTTTCAAAATGGCCGGTTTTTAAAATGTTTGTCTACATTGAAATCATTATATTTATTCCTCTTTTGTTGCGCCAAAGTGTGTGAAAAATATTCGAAGAAAACTTTTATTGAAATCTTTGCCTTTTCTTCTTGACTACCTGATTAGATTTTTTCGTCGACTCATGTATTTTCTTGTATCTCCTAAGAGACAGTTCAGTGTGCTTTGCCAAATATGCTGAACCAGCTACCTGAAAGTAGGACAGTGTGATATTAGTTAAATATGTCAGTGAACAATATTTCTCGCTATCTACGAAAACTGCAATTAATCTGAGGAAATCGTTATAGCTTTATTCCATATCAATGCCTTTGTCCCGTCACTATGGAGCAGGCGAGGCTAGGTTGGCAGGATTTTCACGCACTTATTTCTTTCAGAAATCAACTTACTTGTAAAGGCGTGGTCCTACCAGAAGTCTCCTTGGATCAACCCTCCTCCGGTCCCCTGGGCCTGTTCTTCATGCCTCCTTCCTGGTCTCGCTTCGCCTCGGAGCCAGACTTCTCGTCACCGGTGTCAAATTTCGTTGAAGATAATCAGAGGTATTTGCGTGTATATTTCCGACTTATTTCTCTTCAGTAATGTTAATATTCCTAATTTTTTTTATTCCAAGGTCAAACCCACGAGTAATGCCCCATCCATTACCAGGAGAGCCTTTTGCTATTTTTGATACTTCGCGTAGTTCTTGGCGCCCCCCCGAGGCTGCTGACGGTGATGAAGATGATGAAACAGCGGTGCCGCAAAGCCGTTGCCGTCTTCTATGTCGGCGGGATGTTATCGCGTCAGTGGCCGACTCTCTAACCCCCTTACGAGCGTGGGTTTACCGTCAGTATGACCTGGTGCGCCCCCTCCCGTACTACTGCAAATCACCTTCATGCGTCTCTAATGCACACGTTTTGATGTTAAGGCATTTCTCGTCGCCGAAATTCGTGCTGAGCTGTCGCGCTGGACCAACACATGGCGAATGGAACAATGGAACCCTTCACTGGCCGTTCCCTTCTCCTATTGGCTATTGCAAAATCTTCCCTTGTCTTGTACCCTCAAAGCAGAAATGTTGAAAATTGACCACGTCGTTCAGCGTCTACGGGCTGCGCTACACGTCATTCGAGCGGTAAGGATTGCCAACTTAATGCAGAAATCTCTTCCTACAACAAGTTGACTTGTGCTTCCTCATTCTTGATGCCACCGTGGTAACGAATCTCAAAGGGATATCCGCCTTCATTATTTTCTGTGTTTAGCGAAGTTTACTCAATAATCAATGTAGGACCTGGCGTGTTTGTAGAGCCTACTGGTTGGGCTTAAAGGTCATATTTTCCAAAAAAAAGTTTATTTGCTCCCCAAAAATCGCGTGCACTTTTTCATTGTCGACAAATACATTTGGCTTGCACCAGGCTGCAATCGTGCATTTCGTTGTCATGGCATCAATTAAATGCCCGATTTAACCTTCCCTCGATTCCATTTCCCTCTACTTTTTTTCTGTCTGCTTTTTTTACAAACCCTTTTCCTCTTCCATTGCGGTGCATACCCTCCGCAGTGCTCCGTTCTTGCCTGCTCCTTCTGCAACGCAAATATCACCTCCCAGAAGGACGTGATTTGTTTGGCTCAGGAGGGCTCGATGCAGGCCTACGTGAACCCCCAAGGCTTCATCTTTGACATGCTCACTTTGAGCACTGTTCAAACTGGCGCCATTGATTTGATTGGCGAGCCATCTGACCAGTATTCATGGTTCCCTGGGTAAGGTTGACTTCCTACCACTTGCTTCTTTTGGCCTACGATCCATGAGGTCATGCTGAATCACATTTTCGAACGTAGCATTTTCTCGACGTCGCTGTATGTCTGGATTAGTGAGGTGGACTTTGATTCATTGGATCTCCGTGTCTGTTGTGCCTTTGTGAAATTTGGTGCTCTTCAAATCATGCCTTAAATGCCGACACATTATGACTTGAGTGTTTTTTGTCACCCCGCTTTTCGACTTGATTAGAATTTCTGCGCTCCTTATGGTTTCTTAGTTCAAGCCAGCCTGCGCATCAGCTCACCAATGGTTATCTGCCAGGGTTTTTTCAACGCGCAACCAAGTTATCTCATAACACCGTTGTTGTTTTCGCTAAACACACTATGCACCATCCAATACTCGCGAGAATAATTACAATAAGCCTTGAAAGATGCTCGACAAATTGGTGCCTTTAAAAGGAACGCCCGAATCCAAAGTTCGCGCTGAGGATAAGCCCTTTAAGACATTTCTATCACGAATATTTGGGATAGCTTTCGTTGTTTGTAATAGCTACTTCCGCCAGAAGTTGTTTTTGAGGCCTCGTGAAATAGTGTTCGAGTTTCTGAAAGACGATATGACGAACCTGAGCGTATTTTTTTCGTAATTGACGCTTGACTCTAACTTATAACCCTGGCCCAAATCATATCCTGACGTAGATGCGACAGTCCGATTATGGGTATTTGATTTGGGTTTGCTTTTTGAAGTTGTAAGGGGTTATAAAACTTGACGTCGTTCGTAAATGTGATGGCGTTTTGTGTTTGTCCGTTGCCAGCTACGCGTGGACAATCGCCCAGTGCGCCGGTTGTCAGAGCCACATGGGCTGGCAGTTCACCGCCACGAACGCCGATCTCCGACCGCGAATGTTCTGGGGCATCAAACGCCAAGCCCTTGTCCACTCAACCGACGAGGACATGAAGGTCATGCTCTGATTAACTCACTTCTCCTTCTCATGCCCTCATGTATCATTTTACCCAGAATTTTCATCTTCGCCCATGTCATTGTCATGTACCATAGACTTGCGTTTCTTCAGACATCACTAGCGTGCTATAGCCAAGTTATCATCTGTATAAAGTAAGGATTCTGTGCAATTGAAACTACCCTCTTCTTTGTTGGGCTTCCAATTGGCGATCCTGATGCCCTATGGGGTTGAGTGAGTGAGTTATTGACAGGCCAAGGCACTGGTTTTGCCTTGTGGCCTTTCAGATTTCCTCTGGCCAGGAGCATGCTGAAAAGAGAACCCTTGGTGTCGCCTAATTGTCATGCCGTCAGCTCTCCATATCCTGGACTTATGGCCTCTCGCGTGTCGCGCACCCTCGCTCACTAGCAGTGTACGTTTGTTTCTATGATCACTTCGTAATATCGAAGTTTTCCAAACTTAAACATGGACTTGCGCCAAAGTGTCAGAACGCCAACAGGGTTCCCAAGTCCGCCTTGTGCTGATTCAGGCTGAACTTTTCTCCTAATGGCGTTTTTGGGTGGCCAATCCAGTGAGGATTATGTTCGGAATAACTGATGGGCCACTGTGTGATTCGATGGAGACCGCAAAATTGCAGAATGGTCGTCCCTCTAATGCGATTTCCAAGTTGCGATGGCCATAGCGATACCTAAAACTTTACAAATCTAGCAAAACGCACGCAGACCCTTTATTTCTTTCTAAATTAGAGTTAATGATTTACGTTCCTTAACATTACTGAATTTATCGACAAATTGTCATTTTTTGATAACCGGACGCTGGCATTGTAACCTATTAGTTCGTAAGTAAACACGGCGAATACTGAGCATAAGAGTTTGAGCCCCTTTACAACGTTGATGCTAACCCAAGAGCAAAGAACCTGGTGCGGAGGATGCAAAACCGTTTACTCACTCGCTAGATTTGGTGAATCCTTGTGTGTGTATATATGTGAACAAACGGCCAATGAGGGGTGGTAGTGGGTGGCAGATGTCATCAGCTTGCAGCGAACCGATTCGGACAAGCTTCCGGCTCACCATCGCATTGCTGCTCGTAAAAATATCCCTCCGGCTCCTTTGGTTTCGACGCTGCTCGCTACTGAGTGCTGTTTTGTCTTTCGTTTCACCACACCTACAAAGGTTCTGTGGATCCTGTTTAATGGATTTGCGGTGACCAAAGGCCCAATAGTCCAAGATCATGGTGTCTTTTATTTCTTGAAGTAACCAGGTGAATGTAGCGAGAATTCGCGATTGCGCTCAAGGCGTAACTCTTGTCTAGAAAGACAATCGCGCGTTTGCACACACACACGCACCATCGGCCATAGTTCGTGTAGCTTAAAAGTCGGTCACTCGACCTTATTGACGTTGCTACTTCGAACCTGGCTTACAGCATGTTAGTACTCCTCGTAGGGCACCTTGTGGAACCACCTAGGAAAAGGCCAGGACATTACTTATAGACAAAAAAAGTTTTGTTTTTATTAAATGTGAGGTGAGGATGTCTTTTAAACATTAAAAATACTTGAAGGGTCAGCGACAAAGTGTCATGCTCTGGGTTTTAGACTACTAAGCGTTTTGAAAAGCACCATGACAGAAACCGACATGGTGGACGAAATTAAAATTGACCAATTATGCATATGTTCTCAATTCGAGGCACTTTTGGACAAACTCGTATCACTGAGTAAACAGGAACGTTAAATGTAGCTTTAAATAGAATTATGCAGACTGCCACGAGCTTTGAGCTGACTGTAACCAGCTAAAGCCGTCTTTTCAAACAAGACCCAGCCAAAACCCAGAGTGACCCCAAATGCATGGAAATCCGCCTCCGGCATTTAGAAGCCAACGTGTTTGTCAGCAGAGGGCCCCTACTCGGAATGAACATTTTAGCCTTTTTTGACAAAAAGCGACATGATGTCCAAGATCCACTTTGCAGCACAATGCTAGTTGTATTAAAACAAGCGGTGCATCACTATCACTCCAAACGCCCGCCTCTCAAAACAACTTAGAGGAATTTGAAAGTATTTCCTTTGGCAAAGTTATCTTCTCAATCCAGAAGCCGGGATCTGGCTCGAGCATCTTATTTCTTGTTCTCAGGACTAAAAATGTGTATCGAAGTCCCTAAGACAGGAATTACCAAACTACGTTAAACAGACCAGTATTTTATATACAATTTCCTTTGCTTTCTTGGATAGAAATTGTCGTAATCTTGTAAAATGTAGTCTCGGAGATGCTGAGCCCCCAGCAGCACTATTTATCACAGATTCACTAATCTTCGTGAGGCCTTTTGTTGATTAGAAGTGTCGAACTAAAACTATGACCTAGTCTGCATCGACTTCTTCGGAAGTAGTCATATTACTTCGTCAACAAACACCTCTAAACGATTATTTCTTGAGCATGTAAATTGGCATAGTATAAGCGCTACTGCCTCGGCTCACCATTTACGGTTCCACATTCTGGGGTGAGCAGGCATTCAAGCAGTTCGGTTGATGTCGAGCATTTTAGCTTGCCCCGATTTATCCTAATCTCCTCAACAGGAAATAACGTCAGAATCGAGGAATTTAGAAGCGCCTGAGAATGCAAGTTCGCGCTTTCTTGGTAGCATTAAACCTGCTAAGCTAGTTGATCGGTATTTTCATAGAACTGAATTTCTTAAACCATTCACTAACATTAATAAGCCTAATTTAGGGCGTTAGTTTGGCATGCAACGCCAAATTCATAGATGTTATCTTTTTAACTTCTTGAAGGCAGAATTGAGTCACTAGCCTATTTACTTTCCTAATCTAACCTACCATAACGGAGCGCAGTAATCAGTTTAAATCTTTCATAGACAAGAATTTTAAGGTGAAACCAGTGACTTCATATTTTGCAGTCGTAATTTACCAAGCCTAATCAACACGTGTTTTATGTAACATTTGTGGCACTTGTTGACATTTTTACAAGTCATAAATTTAATGTTCTCTTAAGCACATTGGTACAGGGAGTGGTAATTACAATAAACGTTGCTTCTCCCTCTAAAAGCTTCAACCGACTATTGTGCGTTCACTTAAAAAAAAAGAATGCGCTTGGCGCCCCATCAGCCAATCCAAGAAAGCTCGAACTAACAGTAGCAGGAGTGTTATTGCCAGAAATGTGCAACTGCCAGCCTGCAGAACTGGGTGAACGCGGTGCCTTAGTCTCGCAGAGTGAAATGGCATCCCGCCACAGTGTGCTATTATGCTAATGTGGCTAATATCAGATCATATACGCGCAGGCACACCACGACTCCGAAAAGGCTTTGGGCCCAGTGCAGAATCCCCATTCCAGGTGACACAATTAAGACGCCTAACGTCAAAACGAGGGTTCGTGGAAACGAGCCATCAACTTTTCACAGCTTTTCCCGTCAGTTGATTTAATGCGGTTGCCTGGTGTTGAGGCGCATTATTAATGAATTTGATGCCAATGAGGACGGACCTGAACCCCTTCCGCTATACAATACCAAAACAGACATTTTCAATGAAATGACTTCGAGGGGTGAGCTACTGACATCGGAATCCTGTCCTAAAGGCTTCTACGATGGCTCACTTTTCCCTTCAATTAAAGGTCATGAGAGCCAGCCAAGCTTGCGAAATTAACAAATAACTAAGCTCTATCTGAAAACCTACTCTGAACTGCGAGCATCGAGGGCATTCCTGCAGGTGCTTGGAGAAAAGGGTCACATCATGCCAAAATGATTCTTCTATGATCAAATAAAAACTATATGCAGCAAATATCAAAATTCATACTGAAAATAGGATGTCATAAAATGTAAAAAAACAGGACGAAGTGAGAAATGAAATTGCAAAAACAAAAAAATAAGTTAAAATGAAAGATGAGCGATTATTAAAGAGCCTGATGATTCAGCATATTTGTTCCGACGGCCCCTCCCTGACGATATTTTGCAAGATTACATTCTGAGGCAAAGGTGACAAAATTTCAGCGTCTCCGGATCCACCGTGTCTAGAAGAGTTCGAGGTGCTCCGTCAAGATGAAGGTGGGAATAACGACACGAAAAAACAGCGGAACATAAAGATTGTGGCTCCTTCATTTGTTTATTATGCGGCCCACAGAAGACGTCTAGATACACTCAGAAAAAAATCACCTACGTCACATCACAACGTCACATGAAGGAACTTTGTTCAGTGTGAATCATTATTAGTCAATCTATTGTCTAATGAATACTCGATTTAGCTGCTATCAGTTTGACGGATGACCTATATTGCAGAGGAACTTAGTTTAAAAGATGTGATATCTGACCTCAATCTCTAGAATTACTATAAAAATGTGAGATAATGTCGATGAAAATGTTCGGACTTCGTGCACCCTTAAAACACCTTATCGCAGTTGTCTGGTTTACCTACACACTGTATTTACCCTCATGTGATAGCTTAAGTAAAGGTGACGCTACTGGTTTAGAATACTCGAGCCCTAGTATGGAAAAGGCAGGTGCAACATTACTGACATTGTTTGCACACCACTGGCGTCCATCCGATTCTTCCACAGTGGCTGCAGCCCACACTACATAAGCTTTCCTCATCCATCATTGCTTCTGGCTGGCTGTTGATTGTCCTTGTTGCCCATTCAAACGCACAAAGAGAGAGGATGGCTCTGGTAAATACCATCCCTACACTAGCAATCCTTTACTTCCTTCCTGATGCGCCAATTTAATTTATGGCCCCTTGAGAGTCTTAATTCGATAGAATTCAGGTTTTCGGAGTGATCTTCAACCACAGCGTTTGGCGCTCAGCACCCGCCAGCAAGTTCAAAGATCGCTTTTTGATGGGCACATTCACAAGCTGAGAAGAAACATCGATATTTAGACGTGTCTAACTTCAGTCAGCCCTTGCACACCGTAAGCATAGAATGAAGCTCCAAGTCAGGGGCGTTGGTGTGATGCTTAAAGTATGCCCGGAATTTGGCACACTGGCTCCAAACACCGAGACGCGACCAGATATGCACCGTGTCTATTGCAATAGTTTGCCTTACCGTCTGTTGGAGGAAGCAGCGAGACAGCGGAGATATCAGCCAGGCCCACAAGCACACGAAGAGGGTAAATTCGAAGGAATCAAGGCATA
This sequence comes from Mesocestoides corti, assembly GCA_900604375.1. Taxonomy (NCBI): domain Eukaryota; kingdom Metazoa; phylum Platyhelminthes; class Cestoda; order Cyclophyllidea; family Mesocestoididae; genus Mesocestoides; species Mesocestoides corti. Next base: position 49,892 of record UXSR01005416.1, on the reverse strand, counting down.
GCTCGTTGACAGGTCTCGATGAGTCGAAGGTAAAATAGAAGCTGAATCGCCAATTCCGCAGAAGAGGTTTACGAACATCATCCAAGATTTTGAAAATCAAAACGTACAGCACCCACAAGCGAGACCTTCATTCTAGGGCATGACAAGCTGACGGAGTCACGATGTAATAATTTGAAGTAAAGTGAATTCTTTCTGGAGGGTCCACACTAAACTGATGGCAATTTCGACTTCCTAAATTTCTGATACCAACGCGGTGAAATCGATAACTGATTTCCTAATGTTTAGCTGAGTCAAACTAAGAACAACTGATTTTGCAAATTTGATGCTCAAATGCCAACAATGTAAGCAAACAATGTAAAAGGGTTATAAGATGTGGATGTTGTGGCTGTGCCCTACTCCAGCCCTTCAAGCATCTATTCGTGGTTGATTTCTCGCCTTCCTTTCTCCATACGAATAACTCAGAAGTCGGAATATTGGGCTAATAAACAAGCAAGGTCTGTTCATCCTCCCTTTTACCAGAGAAAACCGCCTCCACAACAGACCAGCGACCCCAACACACCACGAAAAGCCACCATCTGGAGCAAAGTCCTCCTCATTGCCATTTACACGGGATTGTTGGTAAAGCCATGCTGAGGTAGTCCGAAGCGTGGCTTCATAAAAGGTCCAGCAGGGAGAAGTTGAACATTAAAATGATGGTGGGAATACTGCTGTTATTGCAAGTTTAAAGCGAATTACACGTAAAAGTGAACGTACGTACTAAACGACGTTTATGGTTGCTCAAAAAACTCCTGTGTTTTCTTCATTAATGAAACAATGCGATCTGTCTAAAAATGGCTTCATTGTCGTGTTTTGTGACACACCTGTGTCAATTCCACAAAATACATTAAGAAGTAAGATTCCAGATTTACAGACGTTATTTGGCTTGGATGCACATACATACACACATACATATACACGTTCGTACACAAGCCGATACATGGAAAAAAGGAAATAAGAGGCAGTCGGTGATAAGGAAGAGACTTTTGGTAGTGAAGGTAGCAGCCCATCTGCGCTTAGGGCTCCAAATTGAGCTGCTTCTCGTGTTTTTTGGCAGCCTTCCACTGAACCTTGTCCCAGTACCAGTACTGGTTGGCGTTATTTTTGTCGCAAGGCGCCACGTAGACGCGAGTCCCGGCGACATCGGTTTCCACACATGTGCCCGAGACCACGTGTCTAACCATGACGGGGTTCGCGTCCACGCCCGTGAGCCAGTCGAGCGCGAAGTGCTGATTACCCCGCTGACCGTGGCAGCCGAACCGCTTGATCGGAGAACCTTTGGAAGTGATGGGGACGTCCCAGCAGTCGCCCCTTAAACACAAACAACCGAACCCGATTAGAGGCGGCGCCCCAATTGACGACGGGACTCGACATAACACAACTGGCGGAGAAGGAATTGTAATTGATTAACCTCCGACTGTTGTGGGATTTTTAATCAAATTACTGATCCCATAGAAGTGAGATTAAGACGGCTGTTCCAGCCTATGAGATCTCATGAAGCACTTTTAACAACACGACCAGTAAGTCATCACAAAGTTGACATTAACTAGGCCCAAGTAATAACCACTTTACAAGAAAGACACATACGGGCTGGAGATTTAATTAGGTCACTTGTACGTGGGAAATAGCGATTTTACGCTAAAGACATTTCAGATGGAGGTTAAACTCACGACAGGGTGATATGACAGTCCTCTGACTATTCGTGAGCACGAACTCCAACGAACAAGCCAATGGAACGGTTGTTGGCGCATTTGACACTGGTCAAGCGCGGCAAACTACATTAATCGCCTCACCGGGTCGCTTCACCCAAAATCAAAAGACAAGTCAACCAGAATTGCTGATTTCCTATAGCGACTTGTAGCAACACCTGGTCGGCTGATTGTACACGCCCATATAGGTAGCTGCTTACTTAGGCCCTCCATGCGACTAACACGCATCAGAGCACCTTGTGTGCGCACACCTCAGTGTCGAGTGGCCTGTCAAAAGGCGCGATGTTGTGGGGTGAAATCGGGCTATGGAATTGCCAGCGCATGCCCTCCAAGCCTAACCAGTGTGTCAGCACCCCAATCGTGTTAAGAGTTAAAAAGAGGATTTATGGTGCCCGTACTGCATATTGTGAGGGAAATTGAGATAATGGGGAACGGGCACTACATCGAACTTTTACAGGCCAATTCAACTTTGAAAATTATGCAGCAATGCACAAAAACATTGTTTGAGCGGATTGTTTAATTAGCATTTATAAATGAGCCAATGATGAATGTCAAATTAAAAACTATGTAGGCAGGTATTGTTTGTCACGCATATACACAGCAGTTGTAACAAGAGCGGCAGTGAGCTCAGAGTCAGCTTTCGACTACTTACTAATTAGTCACGAAAATAACCCGCTGTGGACCAATAGAGGGTGGTGGAAAGGAAGAATGATGAGGCGTTAAAGACAAAAGTCAACTGATGCATATGGCTAAGCCTCAATTGAATAGAAATTGCCTCAAGCTTTGCCGATAATAAGAACCCGCGACCTGAACTCCCACATCTGGTTGGTGGAAAAAAATCAGAGATTTTGGCTGCGAAGAGTCTGAGGGAACTTCAGAAAATATTTATTACATGTTACTTTGGCAGTGCTTTACACATCACGAGTATAAGAACGTCGGACTCGTTTTGCCCTACGAAGATTCCGAATCTACCTGATCGCAGCGAGACTAACAGCTCCTTGGGCTTGCTATTCGACACCCTACACTAAAACTAGCAATGCAGGGAGAACGGTGCCGACGCAGTGGGCCTGCAGTGACTCCCTTCCCAAAGCGGACACGGATTAATCAATCGCGTGAACGCCTGCATAGGCGGAGGCCGAAATCAACCCCGAGATCCGAAGAGTTTACGTAAAGTAGGCGAATGACTTACCCCGAATTCGAGAATATTGAGACCCAAAGTCGCACACACACACACATGTATAAGTATTTATAACAAAAAACCAAGGCATGAAACCAAAATTTTAGCGATCAAAAAATGAATATTACCTTGCGTCATCGTCCAGTTTCCCTCTAAAAAATAACAAAATCCTCTATGACGCTAACACACATCGGCAAGTGGTTACTTTTATTTAAAATAAGGTTTCATCTCCTGGGTCGATGCTCTTGAGTTAGTCTGTGATGAGTTGTTAGCGGAAGCCAGTCTGAACAAGCGCAACTGACGCAGTTTAGTCTCCGGGTCTCTCCCCCAAACCCGCGTTGGTTCACACACACACACACACTTGCTGCCAACCCACGTTATGTACGAGTGCCACCCATGAATTTGCACGCACACACAGACCAGCGGGGTGTCGTGTCTGGGCGCGTCGTCTTTGCTACCAGGCAATGCTGGCGCAGACGAAGAATGCAGGATGGAATACAGTGCGGGCATTGCTGCGAGTCCAACTAGACAACTCTACCTAACGAGGGTCGAGATGTGAGGTTTGCTGAATTGAAATAAAACGCCCTAATACCGTCTTGATACCGTGGCAACGAGTCTCCGTATTTACTGGGAGTTGTGATGAAAATCCAATCCAGACGTGTCTGTCATTCGAACCACTTCAGAGCGTTTTATCATCGCTGTTGTCAGCCACAAAACAGCACCACGGTTCCGGGTTATGTTCTTAACTGCGTGACTTGAGCTGATTTTTTTCGACCTAGACAACAACTCACGCACCAGGAGCGCTACCAACGTAAATCATTTGATCGCCTCATGGCGATGCCGCATCTAATGCCGTGGTCGGAGCTTTGGCTGTGCCGACTACACCAGATTAGAACGCAGTTTTGATTAGCGGTGCAGGTGTAGTCCTCGTTTGTGCAGATTGCGTGCAGTTAGGCGGATGCTGCGTCTCAGACAAGAGCACAAGTGCACAGCCCCCGTGTATATTTTCGACTGTGTTGACCCGCATTGACGTATTAGGAAGATGAGTGAATAAACAGCGATTCAAATATGAAACGCTTGAAGGAACAAAACAAGTAAAATTAGTTTGCACACACTGAGTGTAGAACGGAGGCCGGAAAGACGCTAAAGGGGCTTTCTTGTTCGAAAAGGTTTAAATGACGTGAGATCAACATGGAAATTAAAATGTGCTAGGCGTGTGGGAGACTGATTTTACCTAATTTAGTCGTGACCCACTGTTTCACGCATTAAATATCAAAGAAATGCTCAAGAGATGTCAAAAAATAGGCACATATTTCAACGGCAACACAATGTCACCATCTGCAGAGACGACAAGAATGGAAGAATTGGTCGTTCAGCTTGTTTTAACCAATGACATTAGCTTACGTGGGCACATTGAAAGTGTGGGAAAAATTGCCACGGAAGTAAACGAAATTTCAATGGCACTCAAGATATAAATTGTGGATTGGAAATTTTACTAATAGTCTCCCTGGGTGTTATCAATGTCTACCTCATCCTCCATACCTAAATTTAATAGATATAACACGTAATAATTCACCAAATTAAATGCGAGGGGTAATCACGATACGCGGTGTAGCCGTAGAAATTCTGACTGGGAAAAATGTAGTAGGCCAAACGAAGGATCGTAGATACGAAGACACGATGAAAAATTCGACTAACTGGATTTATGAACTATTTTCTAATCACTTTACTACACCGAGAATGAGCGAAAAACTCATGTGCTGACACAAATATAAAATAACGGGACAGAGTTTTTTTCTACCAAGATGGGTGAAAACCGAACCAAAGGTTAGACTAGCACAAACTTTATACAGATTTTCTTGTGTGGGTGTAGGTCCATGTTGCTAATGGGCGTGACGACTGTTTGGTGTGTTCTGCGTAAACGCGTGCAGTTCACCAAAACCTCCAAGGCAGACTGTGGACAGCGCAAGCTTATTCATTGTAGGAAGGATTACCGCGGGTGGCCAAACCAAAAGCCAGAAATCGGACTGTTCGTCTGACACGGTGACCAGATTAGGAAGTCATTGCATTTGGACTTTTTGGCCCATACAACAGGATGAGAATCCATCGTGGTTTAATTTCTCGTTTTTTTAAATTGCATTCCTCTTCCTGTGTGTTCGTGTTGCTCCAGTTGCCCCCGCCAAACCACGGATGACCAAGAGCACAAAATTTAACCAACGCTCGACGCTGTACAAAACCCAGTACGCACACCGACCCGCCTTCGCGTTCGCCAAAAAAAAACAGCAGTTTTGCCATGGCCACTCCCTCATTTACTCTTTCTGTCTTAAGTCTTTGTTTCTTTCTTACTTAAATGTGGATTCGACCGTTCTAGGTAGCAATATTCGTTTTTCTGAACACAAAAATCACCATAGAACAAAAGCCACTATCTATTTGAAATATGTCCCATTATTTTGTAAATTACAACATGCAGTTATTATCCACAGGAATCACACCCAATGAAGTAAAATCGGATGACTTTAGACCTAACAACCCCTCCGGTATCTACGCAGTAGCATGCCTGAGGCAATTGATATGGAAGTCAGCACTACCCGAAACTTCATTTTTTGTGCCTGATATGCTAGGAATACAATTCAAAAGCCAACCGCGTCCTTATCTCACTCTGCTCACACCGCGACCGCTACTTATTTCACTCACCTAACCATTCAGACATGTGCAGTTTCACAACTTCACCTAGACTGTATCGATCAACTACATTAGTCATGCCCTATCTTTGAAACGCACGCACGAAAACTTAAAAGCCAGATTGAGCCATATAGAGAACAGTGGTAAGCGCAGTTTCAGCCTTCTTCGCTTTCCTGGGTGTCTATACAGAGTAATCGGTTTAATACAACGATGCGGCCCCAGCGTGGGTCGAGACCACATGCCAAGGCCTTCAACAGGTGCTAGCATTCGATCTCACGACGTGTGTTCTGGGTGCTCGTCAAAACTCAACAGAATTGAAACTACTAACCTCAGTGAATAGCGGGCGATCTTTTGTCGTCCAATGGAGAAATGAAAGCTCCCCAAATAAAGGACCAAAAATGCAGCAGTTCGTGACGTTTTCCAAGGACTGCCGTATTTCGATTACTGTGTATGATCAATACCAGCAGACTTCTGCGACTCCGTTTGGGAAAAACGAACCCAAACTCCACACTCTTACATATGCCATATCTTCCCAACGGATAAAGCGCATATTATCCAGTGTGCAGCGCAAGTAACTATGGCTAAATAAAGTGCTCACGAACTCACTTCTAACTTTTGTACTTTTGATATGCCCTACATGAGCAGTTCCATTCTAAGCTTACTAATACAATGTAGACTACGTGCTTGAACTGTACTATAATGGGCATAGATATTGAAAACATGAAGTAAAATGTGGCCAGTAACTGCCCCCGATTACCACTTCGATGACGTCTTTGAAAAATAATCACAAGGCGAAAAGTAGGTGACAAATTGTTCTAAAAAAGCGTCCGAAAAGGTTCTGTTTTCACTGCATACCGTTTACAGAGAACGGAACCGAGCCAAAACAGACTAAGGGATGGACTATCATAACTAGGTGCTACAGTCGCACAGTTTAGTTTACTTATTTCGGGGAAACAAATCCATAGGGTTTATTATTGGTGTCCGAATTCGCTGTGACAGGGGTTCGATTAATGATTATATTGGCCAACACGGTGGTCATCTGTGTTCAGCTTTAGCCTTGCGAATAACCATCACTTACACGTTTAGACACACACCCGACTGTGCAGGGATGAATCAGCGTACATGTAACTGGAATTGAACATGTCGAGGGGTACACACACCTTAAAGCCCGAATCACAACCATTTTCGTCGCATTTGTCAGTGTGTGAGAATGCACGTCTAGTATGGTATCTTTTAGAGACACTTAACCAACACGCGATTTTATTTATGAGGATAATTAATTTAATGGGTGTCGGTGGGTACGGAAGGCACACGTGCCTATTACAAAGAATCGAACTACAAATAAGCATTATCTACTACTGTGCTAGGTTTGAGATTATTTACGTTAATTCTAGTAAATACGTGAACTCGTGTATTTAGCCCACAATTTTTCATTGGTTCAGTCACTTCCTTTTATTTTCGCAGGAAATCTAACAATGGAACAGCTGACCTTTAACGTTGTAACGGCACTAGAGTCCACAAACTGGTATTCTTACGGGTGTTTCTTTTTAATCCACCAGAGGTGAACTCGTGGTTTAATTATAGATTGGTAGTTGTGCTGAGAGCCTACCGCCCTTAGATGGCTGATCGTAATACCAAAATATGTCTCCGAATATTTAACTCTAATGCCTTGGCTTATACATGACGGCACTACAATGTACCAGTCACTGACCTGAAACTAGATCAAGATCGGTAAAACTGAGACGTGGCTATGGCCAAAGCTCATAAAGTATGATTTTCGTCTCAAGTTATTTACTGACCTAATAACGTCACATGCATGAATAATTTGAAAAGGTTACGGCTATATGCAGAGATCGTAGTTGTTATAAATATAGACCCAAAATATTCATTTTGTAAAAGCTACAAATTTGTGAGTACTTACGTTCCATCAATCATTATATCTTCATGCCAAGTGAGCTGGAACTTCCCATTATATTCTGAAGGTGGGCCAAGTTCCATAACACCGGATGATCCAGCATTGATGCAGAGTTGTTTTGAAGCCTTACAAATTTTTCCGGTAGCAGCGGGGATGGGAATCACAGGTGGATAGTACTTCACCAAGTCGAATGCGATGGTCTTCATAAACCAATCGAACGACTTACACTGCAGTCTTTTCCTGATTTCAGTCTGATTGGTGATATCTCCAGGATCGACGCCTCTAAGATGTGGTCTTCGCTGGAAAACAAACTCTCTGTATTCGTCCATCCAAACGTCCATGAGACGCCTAAATGTAGTTCCAGTAACACGTTAGATCACTTACCGGTAGTTTTTGCTTAGGAAATCGCCTGCATCTGCACTTGGGAAGTTGGCCTTTCCACGGTAAATGTGGCCAATGCGGGAACATGGGGTATCAATCATCCTACCACCACACATCCAAATTTTGAAAGACAGCTCGTACTGCTCGCAGCCCCAAATAGCTAGTCCAGGATCATAGCCTCCAAGCTCCCAGAACCATTTTGCACTGATGGCAAAAAGGCCACCTGCCATTACTGGACTGTCAAATGGTTCAGCTGGGTGGTTCTTGTCATCTGGCAAACGAGGAAGCCTCTTGTAGTTTAGGTTCCAATCAAATGCTCCTCTACGGCCGTCATCTTGTGCTCGATACTCGAATGTATCATGATCGATAACGTCGATAAATGGGCACACGACCGTTTTATAATCTTTGACAATTGGATCGAGCAAAGGTGGTAGCCAGTTTGTGCCCGCTTCGACATGTGAGTCGAGAAAAAGCAGAACATCTCCAGTAGCCACCTTAGCACCCGTAAGGCGAGCCGTGATAAGTCCTGTTCTCTTTTCGTGATGAATTACTTTCAAGAATCCAGTTGGCCACTCTTTTGCTGCGTATGTGTCAAGGCGATCTTTGAGAAAGTCTTTAAAGCTACCATCATCGACAAGGATGATCTCTTTAATAACACCTGGAGGAGAACGCTTCGTGACAGTAACAACGCTCCTCAAAAGTGTTGTCCAATGCTCCTGAAAGACTGGTATTATGATAGAAACGCTCGGTAGATTTCTCGAATACCGTTTTAAACTGCAATGTTTGTGACGAAGATCAGGAATTGCTCGGTCCAGGGCTATTTTATCACTTACTACCCTACAAAACCCGTTCTCAGTGAACACACGTTCCGATAATTCTTTTTCTTCCCCCGATAAATGCACAGGAGCTCCATGCTCACCGGGCCCACTGCGTCGACTTTCCAATTCCATTAAATTGTAGTCATGATAATCCCGTAGACCATCGCCAATCACCTCAGAGTCCATTTCAGTAGGAACATTTGAGTGTTCAAAGTATAAATATAAAAACCAAATTCCCAGGAATACTAGGAAAAACCGAAATATAACTGACAGCTTGAATCGCATCACAAACACACGGAAAGCAAACTCCGTAGAAGCCGCCGAGTTTATAAGGATTAAAGGTTAATATTGATTTGCTTAAACAAAAGAATTGTTTTACCATTTATTGCACATAGACTATTCGCTGTTTAGTAAATATCAGTTACTTATAAAAATGCTATAAACTGTTATTCGGAGTCTTATTAGAATGTCTAAGTTGCTCAAATTTCTGATCTTCTTCGACGATTAATCATCATTATTTTTACTATTGCTCAATTTCAGATGATTTAAAACGTCAATTTCAAAATTATCATCGTATCAATTTGTAAGTACTAGAATGTCCTGCTTTTTAATGCTAAAGTAATTGCAATTTTTTTGCCTACAATTTCGCATTTCAGATTAAACACAACCTTACACAGAAATGCTCTAATTAGTTGAATTATATGAGGTGCATGATTCAATATGTACAAATTTTTTTAGCAGTACTGTTTAAACAATAGTGTGTAATAAACGTTTTTTTTGAATATTGTGTATTGTCTTCTATAACCTCGCGCCATCCCTCAGGAAACCTATGTATGCCATCACGAAAATAAATTGCATTTTTCGGAATAACTAAGTTTAGCCTTGTGAATAATAAATCTACCAAGGTGGGCTGCATTAACCGGAAGAAATAGTACTTAAGGAAAGCCAATTCTGGTGAATGTAATTTCCCGTGTTTAAAACTTCAGTGTGCCTAGGGTGCGTCTTGTCACTAATGTCGGAATCTGCATTTCTGCATCTTTCTCACTAATTATTACACCTTTCATATGACAAAATATTGGCATCAGGAACACTATTAATTGATACCCATGTTCCACAAACATTTTTCCTTGTTTGAATTCACATAAATGCTGTGCTGAATATTCTCATTCGACCCACGACGCCGGTCTGGCCTGTTTTTTGTCCTCCTTTTCCTTCTCGCACTCTCGCCTTCCTCAAGGCACGCTTTTGAACCTGAGGGCAACGTCGACCCCTCTTACAGCCATCTCTTTCCCACTCCAACTCCGCCTAAGCTCTAGCCCTCTGAATTTGTATGCGGTTGTAAGGAATACATCCGGTTCTTCCAGTTATTATTCTATCGTCTGCCTGGTAACTAACCATGATTGTGTGGCTATCTAATAGGGACGGGTTAATAGTCATTTCCGTATTTAGTTCCCCGCTCGGTAGGCACATTACAAGTTGCCATCGTAAACTTGGCTAATGTGCGAGATAATGTAACTCACGTAGACCCGTTGTTCGACGTTCTCGGCATTTGCGCCCCATCGTTTAAACAATTTCAAATTCAAAGAATAGATTTGTAGAAATTAAGTTATAGAAGAAATGTAGATAACTTTTTTATTTGTACATTTTGACTTCGTTATTTCATTGAGAAGTGATTCCTTTAGACACGTATTCTAAATTTGGAAATAACAAATTCCATTTTGTTACATTCACGCAAGTCCTGTCATGGTCCACATGGAAACATGGTTCTGGCTATAGCCTTTTTTCAGGTCATTCTCGCTGGTACTATTACCTTTCGTGCTTTAAGTGATATGTTAGCCATACATTTTTACGAAAAATTCCCTTTTCATAAATCTTAGAAATGCGTGATGGCTTAAACCTTTTTGAGTGTGTACTAACTAAGCCACAGTCACTTGTACGTATTTTCATGACTCCCTCGTCATTTAATCTCTAGCATTATCACTATTTGGTCATCTGTTTTTATAAAAAAAAAAACACAATTACTCACGATTGCTGTGTCACTTGGTGCTCGCCACATGCTTCTGTGACATCCGAAGCGCACCGTGAATGCTTGTGCGCACTTACAAGTCAGCTGGGATCTGGATGTGCACACAGGCTCATAATCAAAAGGGCTTAGCACGTAAAACAGGTCCCGTTAAAGTGCTAGGACGTACCATCCCAGGTCCATCGAGTACGGTTATGTGTAAATATTGGGGATGATTATCAATTAGCGAAATTCACCACGTATTCATATTTCATGAATTTCAAACGACGCTAGCCAATGCTTTTTATCCACGCAACAAACCTATTCGTAAATTGTTGTCGTCAGCTAGCATTAACAGAATACCCGGCTGCACATTCCTAACTTAAAATCCCTTAACTATTATAATTAAAAACAGGTGCCTTTATTCCCGTCTTTCGTAATCAGTTTCTCTACTTCTTCTGGACTGCCTATTCTAAGGTGTATTTGTACATACAATTAAAAATATCAGGTATTGTATTATTCAAATGTAACCTGACGCTTTTGTTATAATGGTTTGAACAACGTTCGCTGAATATTAATATACCAGTAGTTTGACAGTAAGCGCCGGCCGGCCAGATACGGATTTGTGATTTGGATAAAATGGGCTTTCATGTGTAAGGAAGGATCTTAGTAATTTCACTTTTCCATCCGCCTGATTTTTGTTGGAAATGCGGATGCCGATGTCGAGCAGTCGTAGGGGTAACTGCCTGTAGTTGCTCTGGGACATTGCTGGATGCCAAAACTGTAATCCCTGATGGAAAAGTTGACTAAAATGCATCAAAACAATGGAAATTCAATCATAAAATATGTGCGATTTTCTTTAAATTCAGGGTTTAACCCAATCTTCTCAAACACTCCGAAATGCAGTTACACATGTTCAGAGTCTTATTAGATGAGTACGTTCCGATTTGAGAACACTTACGCTATACGTGCTTGATAGGTAGAGTCTAAATTGTTTAGTTTCGTTGCATACTGCAATTATCTTTTAAAAAGAATTTTGCCAAGCATAGAGTACTTCTTACATCTTCTTGCCAATCGACGTTGTTTCACTAGCTGGAATTTGTGGAACCTTTGATTGCTGGAGACTTCGTCAAAGAGGCCGCTCGTTTGGAATGCCATCTAAAGTAAAAAAGGCAAGATTTGATGTTATCTTATTGTGAATAGTAAACACATGTTTCCTATGATAAACTCACGCAGCGCTCATAAACACTTTGGTCCGGTTGCCAGCTTTGCCACCTAAAAATATTTATTGTAAAATATTGCTACCAACATCAAAAAGTAAACAAGAAATCAGAAACCGCCCTTAAAAGTGGGATGTAAATAGCAGCCACACCAGCCAACACACTTTGTTTAAATAACAATAACGAAAACTGATAGCTAATGCTGAATTGGTTAACTGCTTAACATGAGCATACGATGGAACCCAAGACGGTAGATATGGTTGTCCTAAGGCTCACAGATAACTCCCTCTTTACAGCGTCGTTCGAACAGGTGATTCTGGCTAGAGTTTTGAGTCTTGGCACAATCATTCAGAAGAACGCGGTATTCAGCATGCTACTCATACTCGGCAGACCATGCAATAAATTAAGCATTTAAAGGCCTCATTTTAATTCTGCTTGGCAATTACAGTTAGCGACTGTTGATATGTGCCGTGCACACATTGACTGTGGGCGTGAAGGCGTGGATGTGAGACCATGTTAACGCCCGTTCTTAAAATTTGAATGCCTTCTGCTAACAAATCAACATCACCAAAGTAGCTAATTGCTACATGCAATCTCGTTACGTGTAAAGGTGCCACAGGTTACCTTTGGGTTTCTTTGTCAAGAGTCTCCAACTCGAGCGAGATGTGGGCCGACAAGTCCGTGGAGGTGAGGTCCTCGTGGCATATTGGACAGCAAACTAAAACACAAATTAGGCTTTCACTTATGTCGAACCATCTGCGCGTTGGCTACGTGTGATGTTGCGAACACTTCTACCCTTTTGGAGCTTGTTTAGCAAGCCCTGAGACATGAATGAAAAGATGAAAATCTTGGCTTCAAGAAAACGGATGTTTTGCTACAGTAGACTGTGTTACCACCTAATCTTGGTTAAATACTTAGTTTACTTATTAACACGAACATTTTAAGCTTGATAGCTAGAGGTTTGAACTTTCGTCTGTAAAACAAAGTTGTGCGCATTCACTGGTTCGACCAAACGACAGATCATATTACTTTGATTAAAATTCAGTAATTAGGATTTCTCTTAATTTTGTACACTTACGCAAGTGTATAACATTTCCTGAGCAAACAAGCTAGTTAAATTTGCGTTTGAAGTAAAGGAGATTAATCCCCAAGTTGTCAGAGACTGGTTAAGGCAGCTTAGGCAATGCAAGCATCGAGCGCCAAGCAGGCCAAGTTAATTAACTTGTCATGAGCCACTGCCGTTAACAAAACAATGTGCTATCACCATGATGTCTGGATAACGAGAACAACAAGCAGGACCCGTTTTTTTTTCGATCTACTTCAAATCGACTGTTATTGGGCCTCATATCTAAGGGCATTTGGTAGTACAGTGAGTACTATACATGAGAGGAAGTATAAATTTAATTTATGGTGATAGATATGTTTCCAGTCTAACAACTATCAATTGCTGGTTGTCAACCCGCTAAACACAGAGACAGGGAACACTTTTGGTGCTCAGAAAAACTTCTTCTTGACTAACAGTTCAGTTATCGACTAGGACGTTTGGAAATCGGACACCTGTCCAGCACCTGTCAGAAAACCTTGAGTGAGACGGCAAATGCGAGAGTCAAACTCTGCGAATGACCTTCCACCGATGGCCAGTTCACGGAGGAGGCTCAAGTTGCCTTCGGCACAACCTTGAAGCAGGCTTTGCTAAGTCCACGCTGAGAACTGCCGAGATTCAGTGACGCGGCGAGCCCGTGCAAATCAAAGTGGTGGGGTGGGGTGGAGGAGGGGGGAGACGAAGCTTTCGTTGGGTGTTTTCTTGAGATGGCAAGTATGAAAGTGTGCCGGCACCAAAGACGAAATCGTCGCAACTCACCCCCCATGGCGGCAATAAGCTTTTGAAGTCCAACAGCGTTGGTCACAGCGTTGCCTTCGCTTGCGGTGGCACAGGCACTTCCGCGCAAGTGTTAAGCCCTCGCTCTTGAGCTCTGAAGTTTATTAGGGGGATGTGCGTGTGTGCATGTGCGGGTAAACCTAAGCGTGTGTATTTTCTGATAAAGGTATTCCATGTTATTCAGGCACCAGGGCGATTTTTTCTCACCATCACGAGGGCGCAAGAGTCTTTAAACTAAGCGACAGGGGTTATTTGATGTGTTGTAAGAACCGTGACATGGCTGAGCGACCAAGTGGGTACTGATAAAAATATTCAGCAAGTATGTGGTCCTCTTGGCATTTCACTCCATTTTGACTGACAACCGTCCTCGTCACCGTGTGTCGTAAATGGCGTCGAGCTATTCACCACAAAACCGGAGCGGCAGACCCAGTTAAGATCGAGTTTGCGCAAAAGTGATTGCTGCAACGAATCCAGGCAACAAAGATGGAATAAACCCCTGCATACACCTTCCTCGGTTTTTTTTTCTTAAAGGATATTTAATTCAATTTATTTTGTCCCGTGAAACCCAAATGATACTTGAGCAATACACCTGATGGCGCTGATAGACAGCACTGTCTTCTGCGACAGATTTGCTCCCAAGATGGGTGACTGGATTTTTGAACTGGATTTGGAAAACAACATATCAAAAAACAATTGATGCTGATGGTTTTTAAAGCGGGTTTTTTAAATCTTCATCCGTCAAACTTGTTGAAAAGTAATCGGACCGGTTTTCGATAGCCGTGTAATGACCATTACTGCTCATATTCACAGGAAATCATTCCCTGCAGCCTCAAAAGACACCCTTAAGGACTGAACATTCATTTTAACTCCAACACTGAACTCGTCGGATGGAGTGCGGCAGAGGGTGGTGACAGAAGTGAGGGGGGTGGGGCAGCTCTCATTAAGCGACCTTGAAGAGGGACTGCCGGTCATAAGCTGACGACGCGACGCTTCGAGAAAGCGTTAGTGGCGCATTGCCATTAAAAGGTGGAACAGGCGGCCAAGTGGTCTGCCTAGTACCGCCAAACAGCATCAGTGTGGTAGATGAACATCCAGTCACGGTAATTAAGAGGTCCTTTATTTTGAATCTCTTAAGCGTCACCTTCAACTTCGAATTTTTAAATGCACAACCAAAATGACAAGTTCTCAGGCACATACATTCTATCAGGTTCGCTTCAGTTTTGGCCTCAACTTCTCAAGCGTGAGAAAAAAAGCCGCGAACGTAATTATCCGTGGCTGTGACTAGTCGCGAAAGTCAAATCGCTTGCCTTTCAAGGCATCCTTTGAACTTTCAGGATGACAGTAATAGTTTCACGTTGATTGTTGTGTTCCAATAATCAACGTGGCAAAAGACATAAAGCAGTTTTAGCAGGGTCACGGTCACAGCCGCACGTGTGGAGTAAAATTTTCTGTAGAAGATCGTCGGTGATTTTGCATAAGCCAGCATCAGAATAACTGACACAACGGGATTTTGTACTATTTCTGTACATCTCTGTGACGGAAACTCATTACCGCATAGATAAAATGGAATACTAAATTGCATGACTAATCAAACTCACTAACTCCCGAATTCTAGCTCTAAATACAAAAAATCCAAGTCTTAAGTGCAAAATTTTCTTTGGTTGTTAGGAGAAAAGCTGAATTATATAAAACCATCCATTTGTCATATTTATGACCTCAAGTTCCATTAGCTTTTTCCATGTCTTATGCGTTAATTTTGAGAAAATAATGCTTCAGTTTAACTAAAAACACATCCTTGTTCCCTTCTGTTACTTCCCGCAATCTGTCGGGAATGGAGAAACTTAGTGTCGACGAACAGTGGAGTCAATGAAGTGTGAGTTGGAAAATTTAATTATTCCAAACAGTGCTGCAATGAACAGATGACAAATGACTTGACTGTTAGATGTTTTTTGAAGTTTCCGGAAGCTGGTTTTATCTCATTGAGATCGTGGTTGTTAGGTGGTAACTCGGCCATCTTCCAATGGTCAGAACACAGTAAAGGATTATTTACAATTTATGTGCTTTGATTTCTTAACAGAAGACTTATCTAAAAGTATCAACGCACACAAATTTAGGTTATTCCAATAAATTTGTGTTATAATGAAAAGTTATGTCATATCGATTTGTATAGAATAATGAAGGGTGTTCACTCGCGTAACTATAATACCTAGGTTGTTTCTACCATACCAGCAATACCCTAGAAGAAAACCAGTAGTACCTAATTATAGAATATCTTAAGATCAGGCATTTCTCTGGCATAGGGTGATAATCGAATTTGATTCACATTTAATCTCGCGTTCTCCCGACTCATTATAAATTCACTTTACTCAAATAGTTGTTGCTCCCTACGTTCTATATGTGTATTAGAGGAATGGAATGACTGAATTTCGGACCATTCTGTGTGTGTCCATTTAGTAGGCTGCTGGTACTGGGTGTTTCATGGGTACTAATCGGACTGCAAGCTGTTTTGTTCCAGCCGCGAATGCGACTTTATACGTGAAGGCGTCTCTTAGGATTAGCGTTGACAAAGTCATGCGCCATGTCCGAGCACCGAGTGGGCAAAAATAAACAATACGTGAACATACTATTTTTGCCTGATAAGAAATGTGATGCGGGCAGCTGTGTATTACAAGCCCACATGTTCAAACGTGCAGTTATAAATCAATTAGCCGGCTTGATCATGCGTGCTGTGGTCTATCCTAATTTATGTGTTTTTATCTAACACCGACGCAAAGATTTACGACCACCCACTCTTTCGCACATCGTCACCACCTCCTGACAATTAAAAACGTGGGCCGGACCTCGTGCGAGGCGAGCATGCACCACTGCCACCAAGTGGTCATAGCTACGAATTTGTTCTGTCTACCTTATTGGAATGAACAACTGTTTAAACGGGCTAATCCATCAAATCAGCTGACACCCTTCTGAGTGTAATGCAATCTCTTCGAAGGAGATGCATTTGCCGAACTCGGAGAAGCCTACTCTGCCTCGGAATCTTTGTTTAATCGACAAAAACCGATCTGGCATGCTGATGTGGTCTTTGAAGACAGTGCCTAGTACGTGTGATCGAAAGTTAGAAGTCACTGAAGCGGTAGTGAGTTGAAAGGGAAAACATATTCACATAAGGGAGATTGCAGAGTTTATGGCGAAAGGTCTTGAATAAGCGTCGTGCTTAAAACTATGCACTGAAGCACAAAGTGATGTTGATGACGATGAGTTCATGGCGTCTTAGGCTGATACTTTTGCACAATAACTATGTACGATATAAGGGTGGTTGAAAGAGAACGCCAAGCAGCATTTTAATGTAATTCATGATTAGAGACATCGAAGTACCATTTATAATTAGGCCCATGTTATGGGCTTGAGTGGTCACCACTTTACAGTCTGAATCTTTATGCAACCCAAAATTTTGTCGAAACTTTAAATAACTTAAAAAAACTAAAAAAATTTGCAGCTTCTTTGAAGTCAACAAAAGAAACGTAATGACTTCTCGAGTGGATATATTTTAAAGCACTCCATTTCCACTAGACGGCGGCAAATACTACGCAGGAATTAATTTCAAATTTCTTCTAACATGGCCCATCAATTTTTTCCCTCGAGAATACTAATAAGCTGTCATAGTCTACTGTTTCGCTTCTTATTTTCCCACATGTCGTCTGTATTTGCAAACGGTTCACAAATTCTGGGCTGGTTTACAGAGCTGACCAGAATCCCACAGTAACCACACCGTTGTGCGAAAGGCGGAGGTGCACAACAAACTATGTGTGGAGAGCTGATGCTGCTGCTTGACCGCTTCTTAGTGGTGACACACAAGTGAAGTTAAGTTAGCCAGATTAAGAACTTCTATTACTTACCTACGGGGTAACTAGCATCGCCCTAAAAGCTCGTCATTCTGAGGAATTTCGAACGCAAATCGCGCCGAACATGTCTACCAAAACGAGGCTAATACCCCCATGTTTGCGGCAAATTTTGCTTGCAGCTACTAATTTATGCTAAATTTTAACATGAAATACAAAATATGAACATTTGTGATGCACCTGTTATTTCCGCATAAGCAATGAAGCTGTTGAGAGTCACAAAATGGTGCAAAAAATATTCGGTGCCGGTTGTTGAACTTGGCATACACTGGATTCATAAATTCGTTTCTGGGGATTTTTTCATTAGACGTTGCAGACAACTTGGTGCATATCTAGAGGTTACTAATGACCAAGTCAAAGCCACAGCTAAATCGGATAGTTGTCACGCGATCATGCAATCGGTTTTTAATGCGATGAACTACCAATGATGGCAAAGTTTGGATCGTCTGCAATTTCATCAACCGAGAGCGACCATGGCCTAAGCCTGATGAACTAGCAAAGTCTGAATCGCATCGAAAACACCACGGTGTCAAGTGGGTTGGAATGTAGATATGCAGCGCATTTTGAGTTGTTCTGATTAAACCTATCTAGCGATCTGGATAGTTGCTGCTAAAAACTAAGGAGATTGGGCCAATCTCTCAAAGCAAAGCAACCAGAATCAGCCAACCACAAAGAAATCATCGTCCACCTGGACCTCGTGCTCATTTGAAAACTCGTAGAGCATTACGGAAGCCTAGCCTAGTTTCCACCTATATCGACCATTGCAAAACTTTCTTAATGGTAAAGCAGGTACTAACGACGATGACCCGAAATTGCATTTGGCTCTGGTTAAAGTTGATGAGGACCGGGGTTCTGGGATCGCGGATTCGTAAAATTCCCCAAACGGTGGCAAAATATTCGCAGAAACAATAGGAAATACAGAAGATTAACATGAAAAGTGTATCAGGCGTCATTGCTTGGAAGTGAGGTGGTATGTTTACAAGAAAAGCATTAGACCTTGATGTCGAAATCAACCGTTTATTGGCTACAGGCTAGTTTCATGCTTTGGACGGGTTTAGTGACTGCCTCAAAGGTCTGCATCGGATTGACTGAGGGAATTATGTCCGCTACTTTTGCGCTTATGGGTTTTGTCAAAGGACTTTTTTGTGAGGCCAACTCTCAGCGTGGTTATTTTTCCATAAAATTCAAAAGACGAAAGGGAATAAGTGGTGTTAAACGGCGGGAATGAGTTTGGAATATATGATCCTTTGCTAGGCCTGTTTAAGTTATATAGACAAGCAAATTTCCGGTTCCTTGTTGGGCTCTCCCACCAAACCACTAACTCTGCGACATCACTAAGCTCCCATGCA
Source organism: Mesocestoides corti (assembly GCA_900604375.1). Classification (NCBI taxonomy): domain Eukaryota; kingdom Metazoa; phylum Platyhelminthes; class Cestoda; order Cyclophyllidea; family Mesocestoididae; genus Mesocestoides; species Mesocestoides corti. The sequence goes on along the minus strand of UXSR01005416.1, from coordinate 30,828 downwards.
TGTGTGGGTTGTGCTCGCGCATGCATACACAGCGAACACGCATGCACGTAGACGGTGAAGGGAGGGGGCAACTTGTCACATGTTGTCACCCCTTTCACTTTCGAGCCGCCATATGCCGTTGGATCGACTAATTAGTGAAACCACCATTATCAACAATGACGGCAGCCCTATCGAATGCCACCCAGCACGAACCGACTGTCTCCGGTCCATCCCTAGGGCTCGGCCGCTCCAAGTGTGCCGCCCACCAGGTGGTCTCTTTGTTAAGAGTTCAAAATGTGAGGAGTTATCGGCCGTGCGCAATCTGCTCTGACGCCCCACAACGACTGCTCTCTCTCTCTCTGTCCGTGTGCATCACGAATGTGGGGGGGGGAGGCGGGGGGACTGGGTGGGGTTGTTGGCAGAGTGCGGTAGGTATGCTCACAGTAAACTTTGATTCGCTCTGGCGTGATTGTGCGTTTATCTGGGACACACCCTAATCTCATCCTCAAGGGGCGTCCATTCATAGCACTGCAGCAGTTGACATTTTTGATGCTCCAGGATTAGCAATTGTAGTTGGTATAACAGTGAGGCATAATATGGGTGTTTGTTGTTTACTCCTGAATATTTACTCATTCCAAGATCAGGTTCGATTTCTGTCGTTAAGCCTCTCCCAGAGAAGGATTCTTGAAGACAATCTACTTTAAGTGAGGTGTGAGAGACGTGATTAGAGTGTGTGGATATGGTTCCCTCTTAAAAAGCCAACAGAACGTGTGTTGCAATTCTGGTAATCTATGTCGCCGTGGCCTTCAGCGTGGTAGCTTAGGGTGGTTAACTATCAAGCTTTAAACGCAGTCCGCTAAATGAGGAACTTCACCAATTCAGAACAGAAACAGAGAGATGTGCAGGAACACGCAAGACTTTTGCGCACTGGAAAATGAGGAAAGTGCTAAAGTAGAATTTCTGTTATTCCACTATACAACCAGTCAGGTGTCTCTAGAGAAATGTGTTAGTAATTTGTGATCCCTGATTTATTTTAAATTTGTCCTTCAACAACAGTCAAAGTGAGTTTTCAATCGGTTACGAGCGATTCCCAAGACAAATTTCATCCCACGATTTTTTTAAGTCGTCAAAATTAACTGCGAACGCCTAATCCATCCATTAGCACTGGCCAATACCTCATGCAGATAGCAGCAGCGGAGCGGTGTCATTTAGTCACCCTGGAAAGCCTGGAGGTCGTGTGGTGGACGCTTTCCAGGAGCGTGCAAGACCACGGAATAATCAATAAAAAGAAAACTTGACTGTCGATTACCAACTTGAACCACAGTAAACGAGCTTTTTGACAAATTGATCCGCAATCATGTCTGTATCGGGTTGAGGGAAATCTTGTGTCTTCATTGTATTTTCGCCCATCATGCCTTATCAACCTATTAAGTGGTCTCCGTTCCATTAAGCTTACATTACATGACAACTCAGTGTCAGTAAAATGAACTGGGTCTACATTCGACACTGAGCTGGTGTTAATGTGAACAAGTACACAATGGGAATGAGGAATGAAAGGCTCCCTCGCACATTGTGAAGAAGTCTTCAAGCTATTTAATATACGAATTTGGCTGATGCCTGTTGAGTTAATAAGAGAAGGCTTGCTGCCTAGTCAAAAGAGCGACTTGGTTCTTACGGTACACACAATGCGAAAACCGGGTTGGGTCAAAAAAGGTGCCCTTACATGGCGTGATTGATTTAATTCATTGACCAGATTATGGTTAGTATTCTGAACCATTGCACCGACAGCACGAAACTTTTTAAATTGTGAATTCTCGATCAACTGCGGCATTCTTAAACCCCAATTCAAAAAAAAACTGGTTGCCCCTCAAAAACAGCTGGTTCACCGGTTCCGTGCAAAACCGGTCTAGACGGCTGGACTGGACGACACAACACTCGCCAATCTTCGAGTTGTTCAATCGCCTCCTACCCCCCTCTCTTTTAATATGTTCGGTGGGTGTAAACTACTACCCTCCTGAGACCTGCGCACTCCAGGTCTGCTTACGAAGTCCTAACATTAACCTCAATTGTCAAGCCTCACAAACGACGTCGTGAAAATCGCAGAGAGTGGAACGTTAGGCCACCAGGGCGATACTTGAAGACTAGAATTCACAATTCTATAGTTTTAAGACACCACAAACATACATTTCTACGATGGAAGTCAACTTTCCATTAGTTAAAGTGTTAAAAATTTGTACCAAGCTGTGTTGATTGTTAGCGATCAAATATCTTATATTAAGTATAATCAACAAGTCATCACTACTAGACTTACTTGGTTTGCTCCCGTTCCTATCGTTGGTTTTGTTTTCCCCCTTAGCATCATTCTTAATGTGATCAGCAATACTGAAGAGATTCTTGTCATATCTCTGTCCACTGTTGCTACATGATGTGGCTGGTGCAGTGGTCGTTTGCGGCGTCGTCACCGAGGGTAACCCCGTGGCGCACACTTGGGCCATGGCATTTGTGGCTAAGAGGAATCTCGCTATCGCCTTCGACGTCGATACCCCAAAGTGGCACAGGTTGCTCGGAGGAAGAGGAAATCGACTGAAGTCAAGTGGTGCCGCTGAGAAGCTGTGGGTTTCCAAATCTGGTTCAACACTGCTCCAAGTAGACTGAGGTTTAATGGCCCCTAGAGATGAGTTAGAATAATCTTCTGGTAAAAGTGCGCTATTAATCGTGGTTGAGGGTCTCCAAACATCAGATTTGCTCCCACCCGTGTTCATTGCAAAGTCAGAAATGAAAGTCTTTTGCTGTTCATGGGCACTGGCTAAGGTAGCCAATTGAAGCGATAAAGAGAGACGCAGACGCGAGTGATTGGTACGCACATCAGCTTATAACTGACCTCGTGATTGGGTGGTGCCATGCAAAAGCGCACTCGCCTTTAAAGCCTTCTAATTGAAAGAGCATCGAATGCAATTAATGTAAACAGTCTAAGAGCGTTGACTACTTAACTGTTGCCGCATCATTATGTACGACCACGTGTCAGTTTGGTCATTTTCCAAATTTTACTAGCGTTTCCGGAGGCAGCTAAATGCTTTAAATGCTTGGACAGGGAGTAATGACGGAAATACTGGCTTTATATCAATGTGGTGGTGCTACTAAGAGCTGTGGCAAATAATTGTGATTTCGACATGCCATTTTAACTAAATTAGTCCGATAAAAAAATTCTCTCTTAGCGAGACTCAAAGAATCTCGCACAGGAGTTGGTTCCAGGACGCTAATGAAAGGTCAATCCTGAATTAGTGGAACGCCCTTTTTTGAATGTACCTCTCTTTTCGGAAGGCTTGAGATTGCATTAGAGTGAACTTATTCAATTTAAGCGTACTACCACAAAAGCAACCACGTTCAGATGCTGAGATAGGAATGTACTTTTTAGCTCCGATGCTCTGTTTAAGAATTCAGCGCTAAACTGGCAGCCAAATAAACAACGACTTTTAACTGCCACAAAATTCTGATGTAGGTTCTGAGGAAACGATGGCTTACTGAGAGAATCCCGTTGATCTTCTTTAACTACAATTCTCCCGCTTCAACTCACATTTCCATAAAAAGTCTGAGACGCGAATGCGTTTATTTTTGTAAAAGTAAAAAGGCCAACAATCTTGCAGGTTTTCATTAATGCCTGAAAGGTTACCATCAAGAGAACAGGTTTGAGGTACTCAGGAACTACCGCGGTGGTGCTCCGTCCATTTTGCCCCGTCAGCAAAAAAGCCGACTTCTCGTACTTTCCTTATTGCAATTAATTAACTTAGCATTTCCGACATAACTGACGAAAATACCCAGACTTCCTGTATTTGAGTTGCAGCTTTTTCGATATATTTTTTGATGCTTTCCAAGGTCCTGTGGTAACAATTAAAAAATGCGGTAAACCAAACTAAGCATTTGATCATAAAATAGGCTAGTGTCCAGAGTTGAAATCCCAATAATGCAAATGTTTAAGTTTGATACAATTCTTTTGAGGTGACTAAAGACCGAGAAAACAGCCAATCCCTTGATTGTCATGACATTCCCCATGACTGCCCCAAACTTGGAACTTGACAGTTGTCACAACAGTCTGGTAAAGAGAAGAAGTCACTTTATAGTCATAAAGACCAATAATATATGACACTCGAGTGTGTGTGAGTGTGTGTTTACACGTAAGCTGTGAACACACAGGGGAAGCAAGTATGAGGCGGTGACATGAGGCGACATGTGTTTCCTCTCGACCAGTGAGAGGGCGACACCAACGGTTTTGAAGCCACATTGTACAGTTTTTATGTTCTCGCGACTGTTGCTAAGTGGCGGTGTCACCCCGATCATGCAAACACTTTTAAGTTCACGCACCAGAGGTGTTGTTAACGCAGGACGGATTGGCGTAGGTGTGCGTGTGTGTGCGTGTGGGAAGGGGTGCAGAACCGAAAGAAGACTGTCACTACAACCACCATCGGCACCAGCAACAGCAGCTGTCATGGCAGCGGAAAGTTTAGTGTTGTAGGTGACATTTAATGATTTGCACTACAGTCGCTCTGCCCCAACAGTTGCCTCTTCAAAGGACGATGCATGCGTGTGGGATAAGTTACACGAGTAGTGTCATGCATTAAATTCGCCTGGAACGGAAAAGTGGGAGAATTTACACAACGACTGATGCTGGTGAATTTTAAATTACACTTCTCAGTTGATTCGCTGTTCCCAACCTCCCCAAGGTATAATCATGACTCACCAGGAATGGCCCCGATTTTTAATAGGACGCAAAATATTATGAATAAGAGATGGGATCCGGGGTTTGACGGCTGGTATAATTGGCTAGCATTTGTAGCCACGCTCTCCAAGTATTTACATGGGCTTCCATTTCAGTGTGCCGGTTTCAACGACAGCCTACCTGCATTGCCGAACAAGTATTGGGTGGACAACCTCATGCCTGCTACATTCAACGGCAAAACTAATCATTGTTAAGTGAAATCATTGTGCTTAAATTGAATTTCCCCACTCCGAGGCACGGGACTGTGATATCGGATAGAAACGGTTTCCTACCATTGATTTAAGTTACACTCAGTGACCGTGCACGTGATTGGAGGTTCGGAGTTGGAATGTGGGGACGCAACTATCAAAACATGCGTCCTTCGTCAATTGGCATCCTTGGCCAGACAGCGTACCCTGTAATTCAGAGAGGGAGATTTACGTCCAACGCGCTCACTTTATTCACTGGCGTAAAGCCCTGCAGCCCAAATTAATTATAAGGAAATTGTGAATAGAGTCTTCGCGATGTCGTGAGATCGATTACCAAATAGTTGGAATGCTCCTGATTGGTTAAATAACGGTGGACACCTGGCCCGTGTGCCTGGTGTATGGTGAATGCCTTTAGCTCCGATTAAAGCACAAGCCCAGAATTGAGAGTGTTGCTTCGCCTTGCGTGACCTTAACCATCCCAGACAGCCAAGTTTTCAACCTTCATGCTCGTCGATACTACCGTAGAACGATAAGCTAGTCGCTAGTCTAACACGCGTCCAGAATGTGCAGTAACTGACGCTAATGCAACTTGCAACGTGCCCGGACTCGGTAGTATTTCGGACAGCAGGTAAACCCAGAAGTTATACTCAAACGAGCCTAAGGGCAGCTCTTAAAGTGGCTGCTGTCATTCCGCCCATAGTTCCTACTGCTAAAGCATGGCAGCGCATAGTTTAGTAGTATTGTATAGTGACCATTAAACCAAAATTTGTTCAAATGCGCCTCGTGAAAAAAACCTAAGTTCTCAATTTCTGTGGAAAACTGACCATATAACACGTTTCTTTTGTGGCTAGATTAAACCGCTTTGCGGATGTGGCGAAAGTGATGTGAACGTTGTTGGTGGTTGATCGCCAAAATATAATGATATAATTTATAGATTCGATTTAAAATGACTTAAATCTGCGTAATTTAACCACTCAACAAGATTGTTAATTTAAGTTCAGTTTCTTTCTTAAAACCGAAAAACAATGAGTTAAATAAGAGGTTTTCATTCAGGCGAAAAATAAAAGCCGAATAAATGAACTAGTGGAGAAGTAAAAGCAAGCACACATTTGAATAAAAAGCAGTAAATATCTCCCAAGTGTTGACTTAACTTATGCGAAAGCATGAATTTCACGGAGTTTCCTGGTAGCCCTGAAGAGCTTTGGAGGTGGTAAGAAGACTGCGCTGCGTTGTTATCATGTGGGATGAGGAGTTGGGTCTAAATTTAGACGAGTGAACCAAATGTGGGCTGAAGGCAACCAATCGCAAACAGACAAACGAGGCGAGCATGTTTGTAGTTTCATTGATTGAGCTGATTAGTGAGCTACATAGTGGCTGTGGATTGATCGGGTCACTTTCCGTGTTTGTTTGATCTCACTATGGGAATAGGTTGCTGAGGTTCTTGTTGATGCTGGTGCTGACCCATTTACCTACGGTTGGTTCTGCACCGTGGAGTGAAGGATTCTGACGAACTATAGACGACGCCACACGTACAGATGCGAGAATCTTTGCGAGTTCGCTGGGGTTAAGTTTGCTGATACCACACCTCCTTTGTGAATGACCGACTCTGAACAAAGCGTTCGGTCAACATGGACCACACGTGGTGGCTACGCCGGTTGACAAAGACGCTCTAATGATGTGACTTCCGAGAAGCAATTCGATTCGAGTAAAAATTTTGACATTGTGCAGCGAAAATGAATGAATTCTAGTGAGTAAAAATTAGTTTATGATAAAAATTTGACCCCTGAGTCCTCAGAGGTATCATTTGTGCAAAAAGTATCTTGACGCGGTGATAAATCCAAGAAGTTTAAATATATAAATGAGCGAATTCAACTGCGGTAAGGGGTCCCGCTGTATCAGTTGCTATGTAAACCAAAGGTAGTTAGTAAAAGATGAATTCGCATAAATTTTGATGGAATTAACACACACAATCTGACATCTGTGGGAGAGATCCTGGCACACCATCTAGTCAGTGGGTGATCATGCATCCCCATTACTAAGACTTATGACAACTGATCTGAATGACATCGCGATGTGTAAGAGTCGGATCTGTTTGCTCCAGCAACCTCGACCGATGGCCGAAATTTTGTGGACTCAAACTTTGCAGTTTAACCAATCGACCTCTAAGGAAAAAATGAGGTACTGGAGTCTTCCCGTCAAGACGGTTAGGATCGTAGGGTATTGGCGTGGTGGTTTAGCAGCGCAGCAGTAACACCGGGGCAAGAAGGAGACATTCAAATCACCGTCTAAATCGATGAAAAGCCTGAAGTCGATTATTGTTCAGGAAGATACCACTGGCTTACTGTGGGGATTCTATACACAGCCGAGGGGCTGTGAGAAAACGCATAGCTGGATGGAGAATCACCTGAACTACACTATGACCCGGGCGAGACGAAATGCTGCCACGCGTGGGTTGCGACGTGCACTAATGAGCAGGTGTTTGTGTTCGAGGCAGGAAATAATCCAGTAAAGTGCCCTTAACCCACCATTGTTGTAGTTAAGGCGCGAAATTGCGGCAAAACAGCCAAAACAAAGCCTCAGGTGAAGGAGGACACCCCTAATAAAAGTACACCCATTGAAAAGGCAATAGGGGACTCCTAGATTGGACGGGGTGATAGGCGACGCTGGTACAGAACCACACAAAAGAGCCCTTCCCTTAGTTTAAAGCAATACAGTATAAATGCAATGAATAGTACAGTATAAAGCATTTTATTCACACAAACATGTTGTAGAATTAGTGGAAAGTTTGGCTTGTTGCATAATGTTGAGATTCAACATCGATCAGGCATCGTCCTTCCTCCTTTTTGCGGATGGCGGGGCTGCAGCGAAGAAAGTCTCCAGGGTAGTTCTCTTCTTGGCTACCACCGGTGGCGTCGTTGAGACTTCAGTCGTTGCCAGACGCTTGGCGATGGGAGGTGTCCCGGTCGAAGGCGATGTCAGATTACCACAAGGAGGAGGAGGGTGGGGAGACGTTGGTGTAGTACTTGCAGTGGCCTGACATGACTGCAGTGACCTACGATTAGTGAAGGTGGCCACGTCCGTGAGATAGGACCAGGCAGGGAAGGAGAAACAGGGGTCGGTGATGGGCATGACGGATTCAGAGGCCTCTGGGAGACCTGTGGGGGCCAAAACAGCGGCCTTGCATGCTTCCAACACCTCCGGACGAACTCGCCATCTAAAATGGGCTCTTATTGATAAAGCGCGCCTGGCGAAAATACAATCCACAATTGAACTGTCATCTGGGCCAATGGAGTCACACGAAAAGGCCACCCGAAATTCCACTGTAAGCTGACTCGGCAGTTGTGTTAAAACTCCGTTTTTACGTCATGCACAATCCCTTTCCACACAAGTTCATGTCTTTCTGTACCTTCTTGAGCATATCATGTCCCAAGTCTACAGGTGTGCGGCAAAAGAGTGTGTGTTTCTGGTGCACAAAGCACAGAGAGGTGACACATGTGTTCCGCATTTTCAGCCGCTAAAGCGCTACACACATTTACGAGTTGTCCCAGAAGCAAATTTTGCTTACAAAATTGCATATTCCAGGACCCTGTTGCAAAATTTACTGGCACACGTCCTTATTATCAATGCAATCAGAGTACCCCCTTAGCTACAGGTACCTTCATAGAAAAAGCGTCGTTGCCTGAGTTCATGTAAGTTATTTAGTTTTACAAAGTCAAGATGTTAAATAAATCTAACAACACTTGATGCACTGGCTACGAACTTCTAAAAATGAAGCTAATTTTAAAAATCGCAGACAAGGTGCACATTAGGGACCCGATGCCTTGTTAATTTTGACAAGGTAACAATGTCACTAATACTGGCTGAGTGATGGTTTAAAATTAAAAACTGATGAAGCCCCACCTACTACAGTGAAGTCATTGTCAGTGAATCGGTAATCTGGAGGAGGGATGTAAAGAAGTTGCCAATGGAGGCTACCAATGTGTTATAGTACAGGTTTTGGCTGGAAAAACATACTGGCCATCTTCGAAGACTGCAATTTCGCAGATCTTGGCCATGGTTTGTCTCTTGGACAGGGGGAGAGTTGTCATTGGTTGCATCCGCTGGGCCTGTGGCCGTCGGAGATTAGGTGGGGTCGCAGTGTCTCCAGTAGGGGTAGCAGCCGACTCGGCTTCAGGCCGCTGTTTGTACTCCTTGTAGCTGAGACAACAATTTGGCACCGGTTCGTCCGTCGTATGCTTGAGCCAAAAGACACGGAACTCGAACTGCAGCTTCACTTTGCTCAAGGAATTCTTGTGGACTAGTCGGATCAGATAAGGGATGGCTGGAAGGGGAGAGTTGCAACGGATTCAGTTGAAATCTATCCTGACGGGGATTTGAAACTGGTCCAAATCGGCAAAACGTGATACAGAATTGACAAATTCTACTCAACGCTTACCTGAACAGCTCGAATGTCCAACAACCTACTGTTTAAATTGTAAAGCAATAGCAAGCATGCTCAGATTCACTACAAAGTTACTGAATAAGGTAAATCGGCCATTAACGTGGATAGCTACATTGAAAGCAGGTGCCGGTGGATAAAGTTGATGACGCAGGACACAGCCACACCGAAATAGCAATTGATTGAGGGAATAGAACCGGGGCATTCTGAAGTCGGACACGGGAAGGACACTCAACCAGTGATTGGTCAATTCATCTAAATGGTTTTACCGCTTTAATGCAAATTGCACTTCTCAAATACCACGAAAGGAAATCGAAGCATAAGAGATGAGACGATTTCACCAAGATATTACACTAAATAGCATTTGAATTAGTAGGATCTGGATATAAGGTCACATGAATCAAACTTGGTAGAATTGTCAACTCTTGTTTAGGTTGACTCGACCAGACCAAATTCAAGCTAGAATCGAACTGAAAAATCCTAGGCAACATCTCCACACCAGCTCACCCTCGGGGGGAAATTGCTTCTTAGTTCGTCCAGATGCAGGTGTCTTAGAACCTGTGGAGGGATTTTCGATGGCGACATCGCTTTGGGCAATGATGGGCAAGGCGTCACTCCATAAGAAGACCTGGAGGGAATGTAGTTGCATTTATCAACTTGAAAGTTTGCAGGAGGGCTTAAAAGTATTTACAAAAAAGGTTGTCGCGAGTGGTTTCAACAAAACAAGGCGAACTAACCTAGTCTGACATAATTGGCAAATGACCCGATCAGATACAATGCTCTGAGATTGGTTCATACACCGTTGATATCAACAAAAAGCCCCCGATTACACACACAGCATTAATGCTTGGTTAAACGGTACCCAGTACAGAAGAACAAGTTACTTGTTTGTACGTCGAGTTGAGATGGTGCGAATTTTCGCCACTTAGATCGTCATAAAGGGGTTATGAAGTAAAATGTGTCTTTGTACAATAAATTAGTCAGTTTAAGCCTTTACGCGAACAAAGAAGTATTTTGTTGCGAAATCTTGAAACACAGGGACACTATTTACTCTAGCTTGGAACTAAGCATAATTGTTGTCCGCTTCAAAACCTATAATCTAGCGTTCTTGCATAAGGAGTGACCGAAAATAGCCACTAAATTGTTTACTTCATTTAAGTGTCTAGCTAAGATAAGAGGCCTGATGCTTATTTGAGACGATTGCTTGGAGTCAGTAACCAGGCAGCAATGCTTTTTCAAAATCCCTTTGTTTACGTTAAACCAGAGCTTCGAAAAATGAGTAATAGTTAATACTACGTAGCATGGTGGTCGAAATACTGAAGCGACAACAACGTTAAACCAGCATCACTTCGGATTGCGACTGCAGTGGATTAAAAGCAGAACAGAACTGAGGCCACGAGACACAAATGACACGGTAAGACGCCAAGCGGGGACACTGCACAAACTTGAATTATTTTGATGAAACTCAACCTCCCACCACCACCACACTCAGTCGTCAGTTATGTCGCAGTTTGCGTAAACTGAAGTACCGCGTGCTTTCTGACTCTCACCAACTTCAAACTGTGAGACCTATCTAAGGGATTACTGACATCACAATGGGGAATAGGGAAGGAACATACTAAAGTTAAAGATCCGAATAAGGGAACAGAGGACCAAGAAAATTTACGTGATCCCTTGTAGTGCTCAAATGCCCCAACAAGACACCATTGTAAGCACAAGCTAATGGGCGACAAGCCATGCATTCAGTACCACTCAAATTTAAACTCAGAAGGTGTGCGGGCCGAAAGAAACGTTCCTAGCAAATCAACACAAACCTTGTAGGCGTTTAGTACGGAGCGCATTAGATCGAATTCGCCCTTTGACGGTAACGCGGAGATGTGATTAGTGGTCTTGGTTTCCTTTGCGGACAACAGAGGATCTGCTACAGAAATGTTTTCCTTATTCTCGTCCATTTCATGGGTGACCCACTCATTCGCGCTCGTTTCTTGCAGCGCCCCAAGCGGATTTTTGGCCCAAATTGGCCCCAGGAGGAGTGGCTTAAGCTTATGCAGACCTCGACGGTGTGCCGTCTCGTACTCGGCAAGTGAGAGACGCTGGCGGAGTTTTTTCATTTCCATGGCTTCTCCGGCGTCACCAGCGCCTCTGGCAACGGCCCCGCCCTCCTCATCCTCATCACCGCGGACGCCCTCGTCGTCAGAGAGATAACCGTGTGGAACCAGGAATTTAGCGTCCTCATCGTCGTCATCATCTAAGTCTTCTTCCTCTTCGCCCTATCAACGAAAAGACGGAAGGACAGTATAGAGGAAGTTACAGTTCAAAATGTTGGCGTAAATACAGCAAAAGTGACGCTACCATAGCCTCAAGCGCCTTGAATAGCTTTAAATACAGTCTACCGACAGGAGCAAGTAGAAAAAGTCGGCTCTAGCGCAACCTTTCGAATTTTTTTGGGCAATTTCTGTCCCTTAGATTCCCGTCACCTTTTCCTGGAAGTTGAAAACTCGGTTTACTGGAAGTAATGATGACAAGCGAGTTTTCGGTGCACCAATAAAATTCCAACGCACTATTTACTGTTCTACTTTGCCGTCAATGGCATTAAAGGCCAAAGCACACCATTGCAAGTTGATCTATGGTGACTAATTACAATCCTAGTGCGGAGACGCCCAAAAAGCGATCTTAAATACAAGTTGCCACTCCCGAAGAATGCATTCGACCAGAGTTCATCAATTTCACAACATGAGCGAATTCGCCTGTTGCGCTGAAAATCTAACCACCACATAAATTATATCAGGAGAGGCATAGAGGTGGATTGCAGCACTTGAGGGGCAGTTCCCCAAAGGAGTCGCGGCTGAGGATACGACCGCCACCAACACACACCCTCCCCCATGCACCCAAGAAGCTCACTTGGTTTCTGTGAGCACCACTCTGCACCGCATGCACTTAGCCGGGAAACAACCGGCTAGAGGAGGATGAATGCGGCTTTTATTTGGCGAGGCAAAACAACCGCGCTTGATCAAACGACCAGCTACTCATCGCCGCCTGGGCTCCGAATAAAAACGCGTTCATCACTGACCGGCACAACACTAGCAATTAACACGTCCGACTTTTGGTCAGACTGCCAAATTCAAGCAGTCGATGCCGGTACACCCAAGAGTGGTTGAAAACATGCTACACAACTATTACAAGCATACAGTCAATGCGTGCATGCGTGAATGCATTAAAAAACAACAGACCGATTAACAGAGCCAGTGAAAATTGTAGTAACATTTCAGGGCAACAAATGTATTGAAGGTCAAATCACATCACGATAGCATGAACTGATTAGTAATGTAGTTTTTGTCCGAACGTGGCACGTATTCGACGTACATGGCAGGACTCTGCACTTAAGAAAAGCCACACACGACAAACAAAACATGTAGCCGTGGTTACGCTTGATAAAAAAAACAGCAACACCTGTCGTCCAACGTGGCCACCTCGCCCTCAATAGGCAAAATCGCATAAATCAAAAACCATGAGTGTGGAGTGTTTCAACTAACAACGTTCCATCACCCCGACTAATAGGCCATTAATACTCGGGATGTTTTGAAATCAGCGCTAGCAAACACCAAATGCAACTAAGATTATTTAAAAAACTGACAGTAAACAAAAAACAGGTACGTGGAAAACTGGAGCGGGGATAGGAATGACTTTACAAACGGAAAAAATAACATGGCCCCGTAACAATTCATGCAATTAGTGTGACAGAAATGGGCTAAGTTGAAGTAGCCATCAACTTGGCATCTCCGGTGACACGGTTTAACGAAAGATGAGTCATTCGCGCATTACACATTGAAGCTGCCCATTGGTAACCAGAGCCCGGTCGTTAGCATTTGCTTACACGTTGCAGAGCAAATCTGTCGACTACTAAAAAAGGTTCCTCTGCATATTTCACCTAGTAAGGGAACAAACTTCATCATGAATGCAAAGTTCATACACAAATTGTCCTTGGTTATTTGCAGGCTTTAGATCGTCTTTGACAATGCCTCTCAAAGTAGTTCAAATTTTGCACTGTTAAGAAATAAGCAACAACACCACGCGTGTTTCCGTGAATATTTGCATGGAATTAGTACTTAATTTTACCTGACAGTTAATAAGATTTGTCCATCCAACGGTCTGCTCTATATTGAAATAGCCGCGCTACTCAAGTTTGTAAGTAGAACAACGAAGGTGGCGACAAATGAATGCCCGCTAACCTCAGACTGGGAAATGTTTTCGCCAGGCTCTTCCTCTTCCCACTCATCATCCGAATCGACCTCATAGTCTAGCTGAAGGTGGTCTTTGGAGAAGGGTCGACGCCCCTTGATCACATAGCTGCGACGACGCCACGTGCCATAGTAAGCGGGACGATAGTTCTCCACAAACTGGAACAACTTTGCCTTGGTCCACACCGTGCCTCCGTTGCCGGGATCGCCATGGTTATAGCGAAGGAAGGCCGAATTGTCCAAGGGCATACCGCTGCCCGAACACAGGACGTCTGGCATTTCACTGTGATAAGAGCGAGAGAGAGACAATCACTGACAAGAAGATGCCGACAACACGTGTTAAATGGGAGTGCGATACAGCGAATTGATTATACACATGTGGGGCGAAGGCATAATTGGATAACTAAGTATTCCACAGCATATGTTTGAGCTGGCTCTTATTCTGCGGAAACCGCGTTTTGGAAATAATTAACGGCCACTCCAACGCAGCCACAAAGTGGAAAACTAGGCGCAGAGAGTACTGCACCAACTCACACGGGCCACGTGGCAGCAGATGAGAGTGGTTTCACTTGTCCGGTGCGCAGCTCATGGAGATAATTTGGTTGACCGAATTTAGTCAGACCGAGTCGTGATCCATCGATCGCGGGCGAGCCAGACTGCCACGAAACTCTGAGGGCTTCCACATTCTTCCACTTCGTCTGCCTCAATTCCTCTGACTCGATTCTACATACGGGCGCCCTTCGCTGGTCTTTTTTCAGTTCAAATTGCATAAACGGTGTCGCAGCGGTGGAGGTATCACTTGCCGTAGTGCTTTGAGTTGTGGGCTTCTCCTGTGGCACGAAGAACCCCATTAAAATGGCCCGCTGTTTCTCCGTCTTGCGTTTCTTCTCCTCCTCCTCGCGCGCTCGCTCAGCTTCGCGCCTTCGACGCTCTTCCTCCTTCACGCGGCGCTCCTCCTCCCTCCTGGCTCGTTCCTCCTCGCGTTCGCGCTCTTTGGCGCGCCTCTCCTCTTCGCGCTTGGCTCGCTCCTCCTCACGCTCGCGTTCCCTAGCGCGCTTCTCCGCCTCCCGTCTAGCTCGCTCCTCCTCCTTAATTCGACGCTCCTCCTGCCGCTGCAGTCGACGGGCCTCCTTCTCGCGCTCTGCCTGTTCCCGTCTATTTTGACGATCACGACGCTCCTGCTCCCTTTGCTCACGTAAACGCTCACGCTCTGCTTGTTTTTCGGCCTAAGACACATAAAAACTACTAAGGCAATCTTCTTCGGACGTAGGAGGGTCCAAACTTAACTCAAGTGGTAGAAAAGCTAACTAGTAAAGTCTGTTTAATCGATTCTGATTGGCGCATTTAACAACACACGGAGGCGACCTAAGCCAAGAACCATTAATGACATAACACAATCAATCAGGCCTGTTAAAATTTGAAAAAAATCAATCTACTACACAGGTGAGACCGCCTCGAAACTAATAATACATCAGTGCTCGGAAAATTACACACGCCCAGACGATGCTTCAATGCAGAACCACCTTAATTCAATTAGACGCTACGAGTCACTCTTAGGCTTCCCAAAGCAGGCTTCATTCATTCTGATTTTAATCCTCTCCGAAATCCTGACATGATAACGCTTACCATACACGCAACTGGGTAGAAATTAAAAATAACTTTTAACATTTGCTGCCAAAGGTACACCTTATATGTGTAAACACATACGACTTTAAACGATTTCCAGAATTTAGGAAATACTTGGTTTCATACGTTCAGAGATAGGCACGCATTTGTATCTTCTTATACAAGACCTGAATCGTGCAGGGCATTTTTCATCCTCAGAAATAAATAGGAAAAGTGGTGCGTGAAGTGGAATTATGAACAAACCAAAAAATCTGATTTTCGTCGGTTGAGCGACCAGCATGCCCCACCAAGGACACTTGGGATGTGCGGGGCACAAGCCCACATTAAGACATTAGTGCCATGCTAATTAGTAACGTCAAAATACTCCATAGATGGGAATGGGCTGCTTAAGACCACACCACAAGCCTTCTGAACAAGAAAATTTGAGCGTGACGCCAGTCCCACAAACGTGGACGACAATTTAGTTATTTGGGCTTTTATGGTTGCCCATGCATGACCATTACCTTGGGACTTTATGAAAACGAATGCTAAAGGTACACAGGGGAAACCATGCCATAGGGCAAAAACTCCGGGAGATTTCAAAAATTATTTGGAAACAATTACGACGTGCTTCACAATGCCCAAAATATACGCACCTTTTCTCGTTCTTTCTCTGTAGATGTCAGAGACTTGTTGAGCTAAAGGGCAACACAAAAGGCGAGGTAAAACGGCACAGAGCGGTATAGAATTATGCACATGAGGTCTCACCTTCTCCTTCGTTGTTCTCGATGAAGTGCGGGTCTGCAAAACAACGACAACAGCAATAGAAACTGGACAACTAGGTTTTTTCCCAGGTGGGACAATCCAAAATTTGTAAAAAGGAAAGGGATTCTTTATACAAGATGATGACCGAATAGATTCCAACCGTAACACTATATGAGGAATCCAACCTTCGTGGATATTCAACGCAAATGCCATACTACAGTTGATATACTAAATAGGGATTTAGTATCAGCGGCTGCTGTGAAATGAAAAGTGATTCGGTGATTTTACGTCACCCTGTGGTATTGTCTACTTTTTAGCACAACATCCACTAGACAGCAACAATCTTACGGTCACACACATAGCAAATTCCCTCAGCACATTTGGAGCAAAATGCACTGCTCAAAGCCTCATAGGAAATACCCCCTACGAAAACTGGGCTACTATGGTGAGGTTAGCAAGCCATCCGGACAAATCAGCGGCTCGTAACACGACAGTTGGATGGACTTGATGGAACTGCGATAAAACCACGATCCCAGTTGACGGCGAAATCCACTGCGAGTGGATTAACCAAGGACACCACATAACTTAAAAGACGTAAATCCTCATTTTTTGGATCTTGTTACAAGCGAGTTGCTTCCAGGAGGTAAAATTATAAAGGGGTTCAACGGGATACACGTGCACAAAGCTTGTTGGGTGTTTCCTGTTCCGTAGAGAAATTACACTAGAGTCCAAGAGGTTGTTAAGAAAACTACACAACTAGACAAACATCTAAGGCAATCTCATACTTATCCGGGGCACAGTATCGACTTGTTGTTCAAATCTGCCTAATTTTGCTGCAGCCGTGGATAGCATCAGACTAGTGGTTTAATTCACCACAAATTCTTGGGTCAAAATTCAAGATTACATAAATGTTCATCAATTTTACACCAATGAGAGGTCGTAGGCGATTTACCGCAAGTTTTAATAGCATTACCAAACGATGGACCACCACTAAGTCCTTAAATTGTGCATAACCAGTGAACCGAAGTGATTTGAGAAAATGCAACCAACTTAGTGATCATATATTTGATTGAATGAAGAAGTGGCCGGATTAGACAATTGAAGATGGCAAATAATCGGTTATTATAGTCCAAATATATTCCTACAAATAGCGAAAAATAAAAAGAATTAAATAACGATTGACGAGATTCGACAGACTTAGAACAAAGCTGTTGTTCTAGCTGAAGCCAGATCCATCAAATATACCATACCGACAAAGATGCTACTTGTTAATGTGCAGCGTTACTTTAATCTTTAACTTCGACTCATTAACGCCAGGCCTTGCACATTGTCATTGGTCTGCCTACAAAACAATTGACCCACTTTCGTCCTCAGCCTCACATCATACTCAAACTTTGCTTTCCCGTTCATACACATTCGCAACACCAGTTTACCTTAAGTCATACAATGTATTTACCACCGGTTTATTTGAATTGCATTAGATATGTGTTGCAGGTTAATCATTCTTCCATTGTTGTCATCGTGCACCGTGCGGAGCTGCTTTTAATGATTGCCCAGTTATGGACCCAAGACGCTTTTATTTCTTACTTTAGACTCAACGAAAGCGTGGTTTGATCAGTGCAATCTTTCAGTGGAAGACATGTTACCACCTTAGAGTTACGCAAATAACCAGTACAGGAAATCAGAAAAACAGACCGATTTCAGAGGCATTTTAAGAACATAAGAAGGCTGACTTTCGATGACAACCCTTTATTTACGCTTTAGCACAGTAGTAGAGCTCAACATCGAAAAGATTGGAGTCAAAGCCAGTGTTTTGTAAATAAAGTTTGGTGAAAATACACATGTTTTAGGAGTCTTGGATGTCTCCAGTGGATTTATGACAACATCATGCGCTTTAAATTTGAGACAACTATTAAAACGTAGATTAGCAAAAGCCTGAAAGTGGTATTGGTCAAAAATATTAAAGCAGGTCAATAACAGTGACCACTACAGCATAAATATCAGGGGAAACCGATGAGAAAATCATGAAGAGAAGGTGATCTGATCGAACCAGCAAGTTTTTCTGCTGTTAACACTAGCCAGTGAGCTAGTCTACGATTTAAAAACACAGACATGAGTATCACCAAATTGGTGGCTTATTTGCCTGGCCACATTATACCGTAGAGGTCTTTTGAGTGCACTAAGTGCGACAGTAAGAAATGTAAATCGAGGCTGATGGAATTCATCACCACTCCATGTGGTTCTCTACCCACCCATTTTATAGTTGAAATTTTTAATTTCGAATGAATTTGGACCTTGTGGGTTTTGTCTGGGAAGAACATTTACAGGATGCTATAAAATAATATAGAGTATGTGAATATATACGCAAAAGCTCCAGCATAACTCGAAAAACATAAACGAACTTCCAAAAGGAATTAGGGATTGCACACGTACGAACAAATTCGCATCTTCTATCAGCAAGTGATAAAATGAGAGGTATAAAGTTTTATACACAAGTGCTACATGCAAGCAACTAGAACTTAGTGCTATTTTCGAAGACATGGTATCATTCCACTGTTAGCGAAAGAGTTAAAAGGTACATAGACGAGCGAAGTGCGCAAAGTAGTTGCTTTAGAGGAATATCCACGGGAAATTTTGTCAGTTTCATATTTTTTTGTCGTCAATGGCAACCTGGAAGTGTTGGCGCAATGTTTATTAGCAATTTTAAAGTCAGAAGAAATAGCAACAATAAAAACCGATTATGCCAACATGGGTCCAAGGAGGCAATAATGCTTCCTTGATAGAACCAAAGGAAACTTTAAACAGAAGCATACCTGTTGTATATTAGAAGTTGCTGGCGATTCTCCAACACCATCCTGATGCTATAAAACGATTAATTAATGCAATTATGTATACAAAAGATTTAGGATGTCCAAAACAGAACCAGAAATATAAAAAACTAGGACTTAAAAAGCAAATTATGGGGATTAGCTTATAATACAGAAGGACTTAATCAATAATATTAATGTGTCGAAGCAAAGTCTTCAAGGTGTGTACCATTCTACAGTCCTTTTCTGCACATAATGCAATTTATTAGTGAACCCTAATGTCTGCATATAGGCCCATAAAACAAAAAATGAGAAGGAACGAAAAATCACAGAGGCCAATTCAGAACAAATAACTCTTCTTGATAATTTCAATAAACGCGGTATGAAAAGTGCACCAGCAACGAAAACTTCCAGAATGAAAAATAAAGGTCTATTGTTGACTACAACGGTTGAGGGCCATTATGGTACGTTTTTGAAAATATCAGCATGCCAATAATAACCTCGAACACGTTTTAGTTTTATTACTAACAGTGCTATACGTCATACAATTCTTCCAATTATGCTGGGATTAAAAGTTGCAAACTATTAATAAAAACTATGGGAAAGGTAATAAATCTACATCGAATGACTTTAAACAGACCGGGCGAACAGACGAGGAATGTAAGGCCAACTAATATTAAATCTGGAGAGCAAAATAAAACCCAAGACTTCACCATTTTTGAGCAGCCAGAACAATGAAAGCAGCATACAGGCTAAGGTCTACAACCGGGAATAAGCTATGGAACTGTCTGTTTATTGGTCCAAAATGATATACTGAAAATCCGCTTTTTCTACATTAAATAAAGTGCGCTATGGCCACTCAACCGTTGCCACACTCAGTAGAAAGTTTGCCATCTACTTACCATTTCTTATCTTCGTAATTACAACTTATCTGGGGAAATTCACCCATAACTCATACTGAATAAATTCGCTGAATCATGATTGGGCTGATAAATTCTGAAAACCAATTGGTTACTTTTAGAATGTACAGCTCATTTTCTTGCTAATACTTACCGGTGCACTTAAAGAAACAATCCACGTTTATTTACAGTTTAATTATTCAAACCTTGTAAGCTATGCGTTATTCAACTGCGTAACCTATTTTGAGTAACTTGAGAGGCGATTAGCAGCCAGAAAACTACTGATTCAGACAAAAGAGGAGATTAATAAAAGAAGATTAAGCGCTAAAAATGTAATTACTAAGTTAAAATATTTTCGATGCATTTCTAATTACCAGCATGTCAATGTAACTTTGGAGAATATTAGCTTGATTAGAGACTTGGTAAAAATGGTCTAGTTCGCCTAATTTTTGCGCTTACATTGGATAGTGTTGGGGTGTTCCTTATTTATTCGGAACACTTTCTTTTTAATAAATAAATGCCTTAATAGGTTAAAATAAGCAAATTGATTCTTCGAAAGAAGTAATATCAGCAAAATCACTGAATGTTTTGGCCCGGCGAATCATGTGTCCATGCGATCAAATTATGGATCAGAATTATGTACAAAGATACGATTCGATCATGGTCACTATAGAAGAAGAAAAAGCAAAGAATCAATTTTGGTTAGCACATAATCCTGTGGAACGGCTGCCTTAACCAGGTATCCTTTCCATCTTGAAAGTTTCGATGATATGATCCATGTC
This sequence comes from Mesocestoides corti, assembly GCA_900604375.1. Taxonomy (NCBI): domain Eukaryota; kingdom Metazoa; phylum Platyhelminthes; class Cestoda; order Cyclophyllidea; family Mesocestoididae; genus Mesocestoides; species Mesocestoides corti. The sequence continues at coordinate 10,353 of UXSR01005416.1, read as the reverse complement.
ATTACGCTTTTTGATCGCGACCGCCATATTACATCAAGTCTATACACTATTGATATGAAAGATAAAAATTGCTGAGCTTTGATGAACCAATTGACAAATTGTGCTTTTTAATGGTTCAATTAACACTTAGGAAGAATTAATGACAAAAAAAACAGCACAACGTTTTAAAACCTTCTGTACTGCATTTGATGTTTGTTTAATTGATTTGTGCCTCTCAATTTAATGAAGGAACTAAAGACTTTGCAACCTGCACTGTTTCCACCCATTTGCCATTTATTTACAAAATACTTCTACGTTAAAACTAAATCCATTAAATCAAGCACACTCGCAGGGTACTTATATGCCTTACATTTCTAAGTCCATGGTAAGAAGTTAAATTTCGAAAAATAAATATGCAGAGTAGGTGGCATGAATGAAAAACAATTAAAAATATAGCAGTCAGGTAAAATTCACAAAAAGGGAGCTTTTACTTATATTCCTGGAAATTCAAAACGTAGAAATTTATCACAAGTTTAGTTTTGTAAGTTACTTCCAAAAGGCTACCTCAGGATTGCATAATTATGAACTTGAACATAGAGGAGATTGTTAAGAATATATTTTTTATGTAGAAATAAATTTCTGCATATTTTGTTTAAGTTAACCTGACATGAATATTCTATCCCAACGAGAAAGCGTACTACTTAACATGTTATAAATATAACTACATACGCATGCAGTCCATTTCCACTTGTGTCGCATTCTTCAATATTTAATATTTTGTCCGATGGACTTCCTTCTCTCCATAAATTTGAATCCTCGCTCCTATAATTTCAGGTCCTAATCAGTAAATAACCATTTCAAGTGCAATTTCGGGTCATCATCGCAAGTACACATTGCACCACTCCCCTCGTTTTGCAACTTTAAAAATAGGTGGCAATTTAATGATACATGGTCAAGTCCATCTGAGAAGTGACAGATTTTTTCCAAATAGCCTTTTATTATTTTTACCACATATAATAGCGTTACCAATAGCTTTTACGACTGATTGCTCCATTTTCGGCAATTGTTAACGATGTGACCATCATCGTCAACGCTTCGTCCATTAAACGACTTGACTGCGTTTTGCAATTGTCAATATGGCGTGTTAATCGATTTTAAAGCAAGCGAAAGTACGTAATGAGTACAAGGTGTTTAATGTGATTTAGAGCTATAAATCTTGACACATTTGTGGAGACCATACGCCCATAATCCGATTCAGTCTGATTTGGTCAAAAGCTATTTCAGTGGATCGACTAAAATACTTGTACACTTTGAAACTAATTCATCTGCTTATATTCATTTAACCCATCAGCACCACACACCTTACAAATACTTTGCAGCTTTTCATTCCTACGGAATCAAAAGGCAACTGTCTTTCGCACTCCAACCATGCAAATCCAAATGTGAACAAATACCACGTGAATAAGCTTAATTGAGTAGCTTAAATGAAGGACTAGGCAACCACACAAACTTGATGGACACAATCCTCGAAGTAGACCTTGTGATCGGTTGAAGACACATGATCCAATAAAACCCTTCAGAACACTTTTTTTCCTAGTAAAATCGAGCACCTCTGCATTTCCAGTGCACATAACAGCATGTGCTACACTGGTCCTCAGCGCAATCATAAGCAGCGCACGCGAAGTGACTGACTACACGAGTACCAGGTTTAGGGCGATTTCTGAGTTCGGACTTGTCAACAGAAGAGGAAGAACGAAAAGTCGGCAACTTCATACTATTGAAATCATGTTAAAACATTTCTGCAATAGCAATGATGGGAGCATAAGTCCCCTTGTACACAAAAAGTGTCATAATTGCATGGTAAGCACGTGAATCTGACATGGGAAATGATTTGAGAGATGGGGCAAGGAAAATTGGGTTACACGATCGTCATCAAACACACACGCGTCATAAATGGATATTGCCGCAGTAGCGCAAGCGCGGCATGCTAAGCACAAAGAAATGTACAAGTTGGGATGAGAGGAGTAAACGCTGTGGATGCAGGGGGAAGTCCAGACAAAAGTGATGCCTCAAAAAAAACCAATTCGAAACCTGGGGGTGGGTGGGAGAAGGCGAGAGAGAGAGAGAAGGCTAAATCAAACACGCGGTCACAGCGCATGCAGCACAAGAATATCCTTAAAACGTCATTCAACAACAGAGACTGGAAAGAGACAAAAAGGAGACGTTTCACGGAGAAGGCAGGAATTAACAGTCTCGCATTTTGAGGCGGCGTATGAGAAAAAAACCCAGGGACGCTTGAGTTAATAAGCCACCATCTGGTCATAACTGAGGGCCCTTTTTACGCGTTCTTCAGCCTTTCATTAAAGGCTGCAATTCACAGACATGGTGAACTACGAAAGAAAGAGGTAGAAGGCAGTTCATGACGGGGCTCACCTCAAAAAGTGGGCTACTTTTGAACACTAATATAGTGATGACGTTGGGTTATCAAAGGCGGAGGTAAACGTAGTTTTTTTCCTGGGGCTAAGCATATATGCACACGCGAACTAAAAGGCATCAAATCAGCTGGATGGGGCAGTTCGCAAGGCCAAAGCAGCCTTAATTAGTGATTGTTTGTGGTGGCTCTGTCTCCATTGGCGTTTAAGCGGATACTACACCCATTGGTACTCCTTTTTCCGAGGGGTGGAGGTGCTGAGTGGTGGTGGAGGTTGGTAGTACGGACCGCAACGCCGGGGTCCAAGCGTGTAACTTTTAAAATAGCCTGTTCCAGCGCCTGCAGGAAGAATAAAAACTAACTTTGACAAAACACTTAACTATGAGAGAAGCTAAAAGCGAACACATCTGGGGCTTTCCACAAAAGGCAACTCAAATCAAAGCACCATGCCAACTTAACAGCAACAGACAAGAAAATCTGAGACAAAAACGGTTTAATTGTAAAACCGATTCAAGGACGGTGGCTCCCGTGTATGGGTGTTTAACCAAGTTGGAAGCGAATAGATTCACTACCTTGTCCGCGGAGCCACAATACGTCAAAAAGCAAATGTTTTGGCATTTGCCTTACACGCCTAACCAGCAGGCAGCCCAGTGGTTGGTTGAAGAGACAAAAGCGACCAACTGCTGCCCCATAATGCACCCGAAAGGAAACATTTGACCATCTTAAATCAACACGTTGGAGGCTTGGACGTCTACAGCCAAACATAACCTTTTCACTTCTTACTGTGGAGCTGAAATTTTGGCAAAATTCATTAAAAATTTCAAAATGATGCTGACCTCTGCCACTGTAGGATAGTCTGCCTCATTCCCTCCGGTGCTCGTGCCGCAATAAAGTAAATGCCATTTCGCTACAACCAGTGGATATTAGAAACGCCAAGTAAATTTAAAATGGACTAGCTGAAGCCGCGGGCCGCCAGAATAAACTAGACGATCGAGTGTTGGATTAAATAACAATAACAACAACATATGTGATGAGTTCATACAGGGGGTCCACTGTAGCAATGTCATGCTCCACCAACTAAAGAGGAGGCGACCGCCAACAGGATGAGCATAAGTAAGGGGGCAGGGGAAATAGATAGCACCTACCGCACAACATTGCGATTCAAACCAACACCACTCAGAGGGAAATCGTGCCTTTGTGCTACCCCACCAAGCAGTTTCACTATGGCCAACTGCACCAAAAAGCATTATTTGGGCACACTAAAAGGCATTCGGATTGACGTGCTGGGGAGAAACCAAACATATGCAACGCTTTTCCCATATCTCCATAAGGATCACTAAAGTTATAGTCACCACCACTTCTAGCTCAATATTTTCCAAGCCTTTTACGACTGGTCTATACGGTAACACGCCCTCTGTTCTGTAATTTTATGGGCAGAGCCGAAAATATATCTTTGTAAAGTCCTATTTCATGAGTCCGGGTCTACTGTTGAAACATGAGTAAGATATCAGTTTATCACATATTTAGCATTTAAAAACGAAGACATCCTTTGGTTGCATCTTAAGGCCGCAATATGAGGTTAGGCTAAAAGTGCATAAACAGTGCAGTGCGCGTGTCGTGTTTACAAATGTAACCTGAACGTCTCACGGCGATAGTGACACCCGTGTCCGACAGCCACCAATGTGTGGATGCGACTTAAAGTCAAGCACTCTGACGGTGGTCCCTTGCATTTGGTCTTATCACGAGGCATATTGTATTCCAGTACACCCAATTGACTATTTAAGTGGCGTAAATGTGTTTATGGCAGTGGGGCGTGGGCCACAGGTTAAGTTGAACGCGTGAACGAATGCAAGTGTTGGTTTGAATCACAAGTGCGCATGTCCAGTAGGTGGCGGGGTGGAGGAGTGAGCCAGTCGCCGACTGCGGGCTGGGTGCTCACATTCAACAAGCAACCACCCGCCAAGAGCGCAGTGCCACACGGTTATTGTTACCTGATCGGGGGTACTCGAGTCTTGGGCAGACGCGCTACACACAAAACCGGATTGGTCACGGTAATTATGGCAGACGGCGGAGGGGTGGGGGGCAGGGGATATGCGATATATCAACAGCAGTGCGCGCACTTACGTAATCATTTTCGTCAGGGACGGCGATAAATGTCTGCAAACAGAAAATGGAAAGTTAAAATTATGAACTGACAACTTTAGCGATTCATCCAGGCCACAAGGCCAAAAATTGTACTCGCACTAAACGCCAAGGTGATTATCACTCTGGAGTTTGTGTGCGTGTGTGTGTGTATGTGTGGAAAATAACCCCAGCGATGTACTTAACCCCGATAGCGACTTAAAGTGCACAGTGCGACCTTGAAAGGTAACGTAGACAGGAAGGCATAAAGTTTAGAAGATTTTGTAAGGAATAAAATCACAAAAAAAAACAAAATTTCCAAAAAATGTGAAACCATCACACAAGCCGTCCAAAGCGTGAGTTACAATTTGTGAAATAAGATTTTACTCGACACGCAAAGCACCATTGCTTCGGTCGTTGTGGCAAGAGATGGAGCATTTATCAGGGACACAGGTAACGTTCAAGGCGTGGCTACAAAAACAGCCCGTCTTATCCACTTTAAGACTTCCTTTAAGGTGCCCCATGATTAGAAGTTGTCTGCAAAAACTGAACACATGCCACATAGGTATTTGCTCAGAAAATATTTCATTTCGAGGGCTAGAGGTGGCTCTGTGGGGTCACCGCTCAACACTAATCGGTATCCTACTGTGCTTTGCTGAGGTTCGTGATCGTTTAATTAAAAATGGCCTTTTTATGAAATGATACACTGTACAATAGTGCAAGAATTTCCCACAAAAAAGGTTAACCAACGTAGAACTTGTGTGGTTGTCTGCATATTTGAGTGGGAAGTAAGTATAAAAGACTAGTCCTGCGACAATCAGGGTCTGCTGTGTTAAGGTAGATTGGAAATACAGGAACTAGAAGTGATTGAGCCACCATTTGATCGCATCGCCATCCGACTCACCTCTGGTTGGATATACCTCTCCGAGTAAGTTTTTGTTGTCACGACTTGGGTTCGTTTGGTCGTTCGCTTGATAATCTTACCGTCCTCGTCCTCAAGCAATTCGGACTCGATCTTGGGTTCGGACCTTTGAACGGTCTGAAGGGGAGAAAAATCCCGTGCAAAATCACACCGCACTAAAGGCATTAACAAAGGGCACCAAACATACCACCGTTTCGTTGACACCATCCAGAGGGATTGGGTGTCGCCGACTGGGGCTCAGTTGAATACCGTCAATGGCGTCGGCGAGCACAGCGTGGTGCCCGTTCGAGTGGTAACCGTTGGCACCTGGGGGAATGGCGTGATGCGTCGACCGTTGGGGCGAGCTGAGGGGTGGGGCAAGACCGGGCATGACAGGCACAGCACCGGCTAAGTGGAGTCGAGGTACAATGTGCGTCGAGGGGGACAGATCATCCTCACGCCGATCCACCGATGGCTTGATTATCTAAAAGGGGTAAACATCAGACGTAATCGAAACAACAATAATACAATAGGTACAAACACCGAGGAGGGTAGATAGAACAGTCTCGGTACAAGGTTATTCAACTAAGTTTTGAAGGAATCTCCGATAGAATTATGACATAACCAAATATCCTTTTTTCACAAAGTACAGCAGAAAAAGCTGAAACCTTTGAGCTATGAAACGGGACTTACAAAACATGAGTGGCTTAGTACGTTATAGCGATGTGACGTCACGATGGCATGAACATAAGTAGGAGACGATAGGGTATTGCAGTTGATAAACAGTAGCAGTGTGTAATGACAGCTCTTACACAAAGAGCAAACCCCAACGTTCAGACCGTCATAGTCTACGTAGCAAAAGACTCTCCAGACAACGTTTTCAGTTAAAAATGAAGCGGCCTCCTAACCATCAATTTCTGGACAACCGTCCTGTGGAATTGCACCCAAGGTTGTGGGCGATCTCTGCAGCATAAAATGAAGTAGACCCCTCTTTAAGACCACAGTCACAGGTCAGACATTCCACTGGGACAAAAATTAAACACGTCTGGTCAGCGGCAGCAACGTGAGCCTTTGCTGGCGACTCAAAACGGTGGTAGCAAAACTAAGGTATTTAGTGGATGCCACTTGCTCTACGGAATGTCGTCAATACCCTTCAAGGGATTGTCTTTGCTTATGTCTTCCTGTGCGAGCTTGAACTACAGGTAGTCGCGCTGGTGGCACCAACACCGCAAGCAGAAAGGAGCCCCATTAAATCGGGAAGACATTCCCCGAAATTCAGTAACGTTGTTTGTGTTGTTAAAGGGAACAAATTTCACATTTGGAATATTCAATCGACTACGAATCAATATGAGGATTCTATCAAAACTCCCAGAAGATGAAACATCAGATTCAAATTCTTCCGAACCTCTATTTTTTTTCGACAGAACCCTGCAGAACCGTGGTGGACGGCGGTGCCGTTAGAGGCCGAGAAAGGTTCAATCAATAGGACGAATAAAATGTCAAATGACGCCTTATTTTCCGAAAATCGTGTAATCTGTTCTGAAGCGACATGCCAGGGTTATCGAAAACGGGGCCACAGGCGAGTTGACATGGCTCAAGCTAATGACATCGATGGCGGTAGGGGGTGACAGCACGAAGGCACGCCGGAGCGCAGTGATGCGAACTCGGAGATTAGTTACCTCTCCAACAATCTAGACTTTAGGCAAGCCTGCTAGCCTTCTAAGGGCCACTGTGTTTGCCTTCCTGCAGTGCTTACTTATCGGAAAAAACTGGCAGCTTGTTTAGACGTGATAGGTCGACTCACATGACCCGCAATGAGGCCAGCGACCCAGAATAGGTGGCATTATTAAGGAAAGGGTGGAGTCGTAATACACACACACACACACGCACACACACATAGGTACCGGCCAATGTACGCAGAGTTACAAAACCGGTCGAGTCAACTAGAGTGAGGGTGGAGGGCCGGTTCAGTCGGTCTGTCATAAAAGAAGGTCAGCCTTGGTCACCAATGGCAATTAAATTTGACTGCGTGCTGAACCACCAGGAATCACAGTAGTAAAATCAAGTCCTACTGAATTAAAACCGAAAGCAAGAAAATTGGAGACCAGCAACACAAAAAGGCAGGGAAAACGACTAAAGTGGCCGCGAGCGCGTGAGGCCAATAGAATTCACAACTGGAAGCTTTGGCCAAAATCAAGTGTGTTGCCCAGGTGTGGCAGAAATCGCCGAATGCAAGTCAAGTGACAGGGCGCGCCGCCGACCCACGAATGTCCTGGCGGAGACGCCGCACAGCAACTAAGCTTTATTACTCACGCACTGTTGAATGAATCAGCCCATTATATGACATAAAGAGGGGCCGAGGAAGCGAAAATGATATACTTAAAGGGGGTGTTTGCTTCCTCTGAAGTCGAAGAGGAGAATGGTGGAATCGCATACAGCCAAGAACATCGTAATTTGGGACTTAAGAGTCCTAGTAAAGTTAATTTGACCAAACCAAATACAAAATTGAATGCAAAAGAAAAAGTATTGGTAGTTTTTGAACAGCGACAGAAGGCTACTACACAGATACGGATGAACCAAGAGTTAAGAGAGGTTTTTTGCATATCGAACATAAGTTCCTTCACCACAAATGTGGATTAAAGCTGAATTAAGTGTGGCTAGTTTTGTGAGCCGGCGAAGGAACGGTTTATCAAACACAACAACGAATGCAATTACAGCGTTAAACTGTTTGGCGTTCGGTCTGATTCGGCGGTTGCACACAAAAGGCAATCCCACAACACATGTTGACTAATGTTTAACAGCATAGTGAGGTTGTAAGACGAATTGCAACACTTGTTGGAAGGCCGGAAGCTAGACAACTAGCTTAACACTACAATTTGGAATGCAACATCAGATGCATAATGCACATACCACTTTGTAAGACTTAAGCGGCTAGACAATGAGGTTATGGCATGAAACATGACACCAAAAACCAAGCTGGCCTTTGCAGTTAAAACAAAAGGATTGAGCAAATTTTAGCAGAGTCACTTGGCCACGAAAAGGGCTAAGACTGCCACAGGGTCGTTTTCCCAAATCGACTCGTTATTTCATGATTTAGCCTACGCGGATGACTCACGGAAGAAGTGATACGTAACACGTGAGACGGTAAAGCTGTCGATAATGCATCTAGATTGCATACTTGAAATAGTATACTTCGACAAGCGACACCAAACCATTCACTGAGCACGACTCATTTGTGTACCTAACCCACACCACAAGACACACTAAGCACGTTTTCTTCTAAAGGTCTTGCGGCAAGTCAATTCCTCATAGGTATTGGGAATTGCCCAACTGGTTCATTGATGCGATAAATCGAAACGTAAGGGCAATCCCTCTGAGTTTTTTTCCGATTGTAATAATGGACACCTAAATCCACGTCCGACATGATTTCCCCTGACAGCGTTGACTGTTTTCTTGGGTTAGTTCACACTCACGCTGTAAAAATGTGTGTTTACGTGGCATTTGGCTTTCGACCGACTAGCCATCAATTGATGCGTGTGAATTTGTAGACACGCATCATGAGGTTTGGCGAGATGACATGTGCAATTGCGTGGATGTGCTGAATGCCCGTTTTCGACCGATGTGAACAATGCAAAGTTATGGACAAAAAGGTTTGAAAGGCTACGACAACATGAGCACAATCCTCCCTTCGCAGATCATATTTAACAGGATTCGAGTAAGCCCTGGTAAACGCGAAGAGAATATGGTTTGAATTTAACTCACTTTGGATTCCGAGGTGCCACCATGAGGCTCCAAGTAGGACCAGCCACGGCGTTTATGCTGGAACAAACAAAACAAATAATAGCAGTATTCTTTTGCCCGGGTGAACAAAAAGCGAACTCGCCACAGGGTTGCCCAAATGCAACTGTTAACAACATACATTCATGAACAGTTAAATCATCCAATTATGTTTTGACCTCGAAAATAATTATTTAAAGGAAGAGGCTCTAGCGAATTTCGCTAAGTACAGTCTACAAAAGCGGTGAAGGGGTTGGCGGAACCGCAATAAAGGCATCGCCACGTCAGACTTAAGCTCAAGAATGTACCGAAGCATACCTTGCAACAAACACGGCGGTGCTAATCAGTGTGTAAACATGCGGGAGGTGCCTTGCGACACACGCTTACCATTGGCCCAACACGACTGGTGGCCTGTAGGTTCTCTGGTGCAACGTAGCTCAAAGGGGTCCAGTCAGGCTACAAGAACATAAAAATATCCCGAGTGAACACCGAATAATGGAAAGAAATAAACAAAACGAGGGAATTATTGTAATAATATGTTAGCAAATTGAGACGAAATTTCGCAGTGAAGGGGGTGGTTAAGGAATCGGTTGATGAAGGGGAAAACTCGGCATTGTTGAGGGAAGACGAGGATGCCTGAGTGTGCAAAATTAGGTGGCACAGCTTGGATCTGAGGTGCTAAGACGTAGTAAAGTGGAAACAGTAGAAAAACGACCTGGGAAGTAGCTGTCTGTTGCGGAGTGAATTTGATAAAAGCTCCCAAGACATCAACACCCGGGGAAAACACTGAAGTTAACTGAGGGCGCATTCGTGGGGTAACCAGAAAGCAGTTCATGCCCCAAAATGCGCAAAACCTGTAAATTCGTATTATTTACGCGTCATACCAGAATTGTAACTCTGAACCACAGTGCACCAGTAACTTTCTAGTGAACAGCTCAATTTTACTGGTAAAAGAAACAGGCATTAGGCTGGATTGTTTTACGTCAACCCAGGTCAGAGAACGGCCTTCTGATTAGGAATGACCTCGTGATCCACGTGCACTCACACTGGCATGATAACGCAACTTCAAGGCGCCTAAACTGCGAATTAATGAACAAGAGTTTAGAAAAAAAATGGGAGACAGCCGAGTCACGCGCACAAATGA